>KK120909.1:100907-290898 GCA_000611955.2 Stegodyphus mimosarum | reverse complement strand
CCCGATAGCCGAATGTGGCCGAACTCATGGTCTCAGTTTTCCAATCATAGTTTTGTACGATATATTGGTGCATGCATGTGCATGCACTTTGCTTTATTATTAATTATTACTTAATTCATATTGTTACGGATTTCATAGTTATTTATTTAGTTAGTGTTTTTTATTTAGAACTGTAATTAGATTTGCTTCATGTTGCCTTAGCAATGCAGACGATTTTTGAAAAGACAGCTGCGTTGGAAGGTTCAAAACAGAACAGCACGTGCATTTAATAGCTAATAAATAAATATCTCGTAATTGCTGTTGCCATCCACAAAAATCCAGATATTTATAGATGTTTCCAGTATATTCGAGAAATTAATTATAAAGCTTATAAAAGCCGAGAACAAACAACTCATCTCAGTAGTAGCTGTAGTTCTAGCGAACTGTTTGTTTACTTAATGCTGTGAATGATTTGTAGCGATTTCGCTGTGAGATAGAATTAGTTTCTCTGTTTTGAATTGATTTTTGCTAAACGTTTGACATTTTGTGATATTGTTAGAATATTTTTGAAGAAATATTTCAGCATTTTGATTTATCTCTTGTGGAAAGAATAAATTTTTGTTAACTTTTTAACGTTAACCGTGTTTATTCCAGCCCTTTGTATTCAGTATGTCTATATCAAAACCAAGTGGTAGTAAAATTAAACGAAAAATCGCTGACGAACATAGAATATTCCAAGTAAAATGGGAATTAGAATATTTTTGCTGTGAAATAAAAGATAAAATAATCTGCTTGATACGTAATAATACTATCAATGTACCAAAGTTATATAATATTAAACGTCATTACGAACAACACAAATCGAAATATAACAATTACGAAGGATTAACGAGAGAAGAAAGAGCTCAAGTTAGGAGTGAAAAAGCAACAGTCCATGTTTAGTAAAGTATTGCAAGAAAATGAAGCGGCGGTACATGCAAGCTACGTCTTGTCCGAGATGATAGCTAAATATTCGAAGCTTTTTACTGACGGTGATTTCATCAAGGAATGCCTAATGAAAACTGGAGAAATTGTTTTCCTGGAAATGTGAAGGATTTTCAATCAATTTCACTGTCTCGAAATACAGTTGCGGAAAGAGTTACTGATTTAGCCGCGAATTTAAGTGATCAGATCAAGGCAAAATCATCTAGTTTCGAAAGTTTCTCCATTGCCTGTGATGAGAGCACGGACATTAGCGGCAAAGCTCAATTAGCAATGTTTCTTCGTTCTTGTGACAAGAATTTTAACATTTTTGAGGAATTACTGGAACTAATACCGATGCCTGGTACTACCACAGGAGAAGATATATTTACTTGTGTTTTGGGGCTTCTACAGAAATACAATCTACCTTTGGTAAAATTAAATTCTGTAGCTACAGATGGCGCTCCATCAATGACCGGGAAAAACAAGGGCTTCGTAGCATTACTAAGAAAAAAACTTAGTGAAATTCACGGTTCAAACATTCATCATATGCATTGTATTATACATCAAGAAGTTCTATGCACGAAAGTAATAAATATGGAGAATGTTTTGTCATATATAAAAAAAGTTATAAATTTTATAAGATCTCGAGGTTTAAATCAGCGTCAATTCACTGCTTTCTTAAGTGAGTTAGATAGTGAATATTCGGGTTTGTCCTACTATACCGAGGTACGTTGGTTATCTTGCTCCAAGATTCTCAAACAATTCTGGGATTTGAAAGAAGAAATATGTCAGTTTTTAAAAACGAAAAATCAAGACGTAAGTTTGTTTTACGATCCAATATGGATACAAGATTTATCTTTCTTGGTTGATATAACCAAACACTTAACCGATTTAAATTTATCGTTACAAGGAAAAGATCATATCATTACGAACATGTTTGACATAATTAAAGCATTCAAATGTCAACTAGTTCTTTGGGAAAAACAACTTAAAAATGAAGATTTGACGCACTTCCCGACGTGCAGCATGAACAAATCAAGTTTAGATGATACTTGTTCGTATCAAAAATACGCAGAAAAAATTGCAAATTTAACAACTGAATTTGAAACGAGGTTTAATGATTTTAGTTCCCTCGAAGACAAATTTTTTTTGTTTTCTTCGATTTTCTCAATAAGTATTGACTCAGTACCCAGCCATATGCAAATGGAGGTGATCGAGATTCAATGCAACTCAAATTTGAAAGCAAAATTCATTGAAGTGGGCGTGCCTGAATTTTACAAATATTTACCAGCCAGGTTTGAAAATACTCGAAAATTCGCATATGAAATTATTTCCATGTTTGGTAGCACTTATCGGTGCGAGCAGTTATTTTCAGTCATGAAAGGTAATAAGTCTCCTATTAGAAACCGTATTAATGATGCTCACCTTGGGTCAGCGTTGAAAGTTATCACTGCAAACAAAATTTCTCCCGAAATAGGAAAGATAATAGCAGAGAAGAGATGTCAAGTATCAGGACGTAAACATTAAATTTTTTTTGTTCTTTTCTATATAAATATATATATATGTTTATTATTGTATTATTCGAAATAAATCTACGTTTCTATGAATATTGATTTTTTTGCGGCCCGCCTAAAGTTAAACCTTGTTTGTTTGGCCCAAGTGTACCTATGAGTTTGACATCCCTGCGCTAGAGAGTGTGCTTAAATTCTACTTTAAAGTTTCTACTCTCTTTTGGGAAGTTCTTTACCCGTCTCAGGAGCAAGCAAACATAGTGCCAACTAACGGTTCTAAGTGAAAACTTAAAACTGTTAATTAAAACCGTGATAGCGGGAAGGCAACAACGGCGACAAGAACCTGAATTGGGTGACAAGACTTCAAAATTAAAACAATGTAGAAATTTTGTATACAAAATTGAAATTATGTAGAAATATGTAATAATTATTTTTTGTCAAAAAATATGAATTCTTTGCTTAGCATGTATGACAGTCACTGACAATGGGAAGGCAACAGCGGTGATTGGAAACTTGAGGTGAATAATATCTATGCAAAATGAGTCTCGTGAGTGCCCACTCTAATATAAATGCATTGAGGGCAGATCCTGTCTGGCAGTTTTCGAAATATTATGCAGTCAGTGATCTTTCTCTTATTTTGAAGGTCAAGTGCCAGAAATTTCATCAAGATCAGAATATTGTAGATCTGTATAAATTACACACATAACAAACAAAAAGCAGGCAATTTTCATTGCATATATGTAGATGATTTTAATGAATTCAGCTAGTTAATTTCACGCGACAAGTTAGAAATTAACAATAACTGAAATGAAACTGCGATTATTGTGTTTTAAATTGCTGAGTTTGTTAATTAGTAAATGAATAAATTTAAAAACAATTAAAATTAAATATCTCACGCTTTGCTGAAAGATGACACACTTAAATATATTTCAATTTGGGGCAGTGGCGATATTTTTGTTTTAACTAGTTGCGTTTGTTTCAAGGAGGTTAGAATAGATGGAGTAAGCATGACGTCACAAAAATGAACCAAGGAAATGATAACAACGTGACATCACGGCTTACCATGCTGCCATACAGCATATGGATAAGAATAAGAAACATATTGTTGCGTGCGTACGGGTTCGTAATGGATTGAATGCACAAGTCGTTAAAAAGTAAATAAAATTTATTCTTTTCACACGAAATAAAACAAAATACTGAAATATTTCCTCAGAGCTATTCATACAATATCACAATATCTCAAACGTTAAACAGAATTCAATTTTAATCAAATAAAGTTAATTCATTCTCACGCCGAATTCTCTACAATCAATCACAGCATTAAGTAAACAAACTGCAGTTCGCTTTAAACAGCTACAACTACAACTGAGCTGAGGTGTTTCAATTTGGCTTTTATAAGATTTTTAATTATTTACTAGAATATTTTGGTAAAACCTCGATTTTTGTGGATGGCAACAGGAATTACGAGATATTTATTTATTAAATATTAAATGCAGGCACTCTTTTATTTTCATTTTTCTGGCGTAGCTAATAGTCTGCGTTGAACGGGAAAATAAAACAATTTTAATTACAATTTTAAATAAATAGCTGAATAAGTACGAAATCCGTAACAATACTGTTAAATATAATGACACTGATATTGACAGCAAATATCAAAGTCCGGAAGCTTAGAAAAGTGTCTTTAGGCCTAATTGGCTAAAATATCGTTGAAATTTCTACTGGTGTTTTAGGTTTTACAATGCCACATAGTTACCAACTACACATTTCCATGTACCTAGATTTTATTGAATTTGAAACAATTATTTACAGTCCTGCGATTTTTTATGTACTAAGAAGAAAACCATTTATGTTAAGTATTAAAATTAGAACGGGAGACTTAAGCACATTCAATGATGAGTAGC
Source organism: Stegodyphus mimosarum (assembly GCA_000611955.2). Lineage (NCBI taxonomy): Eukaryota > Metazoa > Arthropoda > Arachnida > Araneae > Eresidae > Stegodyphus > Stegodyphus mimosarum. The sequence continues at coordinate 286,544 of KK120909.1, read as the reverse complement.
TGATCCCTAAAGAATGCCAATTAGATTTTAAACAAAATCAACCAGATGCTCACCTACAGCAGCAACCATGATAAGTCATGACGTCATACCGTGACGCTTCATGGCTTCTTTTTCATTGCATAGGGCATACGGAGGAAGCGTACTCCACTTGTTTTAATTTTCTTGATTTGTTTATTAAAATCGAGAGACAAATATGTTGAACTTTGCTGAGGAGCAACAGAATTATTTCTAAATTTTCTGATTTAATTTGAAGAGTGAATATTTTACTCTTTCTAGAGTGGGAGCAAAAGACTGTTAAATCGCTGAGTTTTTATTCAAACGTTCTTTAAATTAAGCTAAAGTATGTATACTTAAGGAATGCAGAATCCACTTGGTGGGCTTTGAGAAATCGTACGTAGACAGCGAGTTTGCAGTTCGTTTAATAGTCAAATGTGAAAACTTTTGCCAGGAAATTCTCTCGGAAAAATTAAAAGAAAACTGTAGAATTCCATGAAAAACAAACACACTGATATCTTCTTCATTTATGTAAAACGTGTAGAGAATTAGTAAGGAAAGCCAATTCAGAGTGCATGTAAATAAGAAAGAATTTTTTCTGAGCTATTCTAAAGCATTCTATACCTTTATATAAAACCATTTCTGTCAAACATTCGAGAATAGTGATCAAGCATCAAAGGAACATAAGCGAAATATGGTTTAAAATATTTTAATAGTTGCCTATAAATTAAAATAAATTTTTAAATCACCATAAATGCTTTTGAGAACAGAGCTGAAAATACTGTGACTATAATAACAAATACCTCTTTCTAATGGAATAAATCCTAAATTGAGCATTATGGAAAGAAATTAAAGGCCAATTTGAGTATTATACGTAAAATATTTGGGAATAAATAAGCACTGAAGTAATTTAAATTAGTTGGAATGATGCGAAATGATCAAACATGGGTTTTCGGTTTAAATTTGTATAGAACAGAAATAAAGGGATCTACAGCGAATCGAAAACTTATGAAGATTAATTTAAATAATTGAACATGCTTATCAGTTTTAAAAATGATGTGACTGGGATTAACAGAATATAAATTTCCAGAAAAGTCATTAATTCTTTTGAAATAAAATAACTGACTTTGCTATTGTGAATAAGCATGTAATAAAATTATTGCTATATGTAATTTAGAAATTTTACTGAATATAAACGCATTTTCAATAATGTGATTAACTTTAGGTATACACTTTTGCAAAAAACTCGAAGCCCCAAGAAGGACTTTTGCGATCGTGAAGAAATTTGGTATGCAAAAACATCTTGATCGAAAATGCAAATGATCAAAGGCAAATGAACATGAATTGCGATCATAGAAAGCATTTCTAGTGCACAATTCGCAAAGTATAAAACCAGTAACAGAGGCGGAAATTTTATCTCTTTTTGTTGCTGCCATTGTAATTCCGTAAAGAAGCAACTAAAGAGGCCATTACGACGATATACAAGACCTTACATACAACTAAACGACTGCGAACGTAGTCGCATTATAGGGTTGCGTGAAGCTGGGTGGTTATACCGAGCAATAGGCCGCCACTTGCAGCGTACAGACACTGATGTGCAAAGATATTGGCAGCAATGACCATTGTTCGTCAGGCCCGAATCGCCCCAACGGTATCATTGTCGACTATTCAAAGCATTACAGCCACGTCTATACATCCCGTGATACGGTCCGTCATCTCGCGACGCTTGTCTTAAGCTGGGTTACACTCACAGAGGCCTTTAAGACGTTTGCCTTTGACCATACAACATCAGCGGAGTCGTCTGAAGTGGTGTCACAGCCGATCATCATGGCTGAAATCAGACTTTCATAGTATAGTATTCAGCAATGAATCCTGCTTTACTCTTGAAGCATATGACCAGCGTGTTCGTGTCTGGAGAGGACGAGGCCAGTGTCCCAATGAGCCTTTGTTTTACAAAGATAATGTTTTACAAGATAATGCCAGGCCGCATACAACTCGCATAGCTCTGGACTGTCCTCGGTGCGGTTGATATTCTTCCTTGGCCAGCAAGATCATTAGACCTTCCACCAATCCAGCATGTCTGGGACATGGTAGGCTGCCAAATTCGGGCACTACAAAATACTGCAGATCTAGAGCGACAACTGATGAATGCGTCGCAGGACGCATTAGTACATTGACATTAGGAACCTCTCCCACTCCTTGCCTCGACGAATTCTAGCATGCATTGTCGCCAGGGGAGGTTCCACCAACTACTAATTTGAACACTCAATGGGTGATTGTGAGCAGTGAACAGGTACTATGGCCTTGATTTTTTAATAATTTTATTATCTGTGTATGAGCTATACACATATTCAATTTCATGAAAAACAGCTATTTCTTTCATGGTCCTTCGATTTTTTTGCAAAAGAGTGTACTTTACCAAAATTTAAAATTATAGTTAGATATTTATCTTTGATGGAATAATATTAGAGGTATTAATAATATGATTACCATTTGCTTTAGGAAAAGTCTTAGAACGAATTTTGCCAGATGAATAAGAAATGAATTTAAATGTTTTAAACAAGAATTTTTTTATGGCGCTAGTAAATAGTTATAAGGTATTTCTCCCGCCTTCTGTTGATTCCATTCATGTAACTTCCTTGTATAAATACCATATTGAAAAAAGAAAATAAAGGAGTTGACATTTAAATTTTAGTACAAGAAGTTTGTTTGGATTCATCTTCACCGGTTTTGTAAAAAGCTAAAACAATGTCTTTTCAAAATACAATGAAACTCTCATGGCAATATCCTCACGTGGAGTTTCATCTCTGAAAAGAGAACTGAGCAGTAATTAAGAGTATAAATATAAGCATAAGCATTGAATATAACCTCTCTAAAGAGAAATGTCCACACAAAAAAAATCCTTTGTAACTGTTGTCTTAGATTTTATTATATCCATATCTTCCAACTTTGGATCATAAGGAAGATGAAAACAATTTAATTTTTTATATAAATGGTCATTTATAGTATAAGGGAAGAAATTTTTGTTCTCTAGACTAGGGTGTTCTCAAAGAGGAATTCTTTTCTGATGGGGAATTTTCTAGTTTCGAGTGGGAATGATCTTCACTTTTTATTTACCAATAAAGTATTTAGTTTTGGTTTATTAACTTGCACAGTGTTTTAGATTTTTCGAAGCAAGGAAACTGAAGAAATTCGCAGTGCCCTCGCTGGGATTCGAATACTGGTCCTCCCGAATACGCATCGAACGTGCTTCTAGTTACACCACGAAAGCATGCAAAAAGGAAGGAGAAAATACCTTGCAAACATAAGGGTACCCTCTGGAGTAAGCCTGTTCCAATTTAGAGACCAAAGATCTAGCATTGATGAAAGAGGTGCTTTGGGCAAAAAAGTCTGAAAACGGCTCTTTAGGTAAACAGAAAGATTTTGGGGCTTAAATGCAAAAAAATATAGATTTTATTCCTTTATGCGATTACAAATAATTCTTCTCTGAAAACGTTTTTTATTACTAAATCTGTTGTATTAATGATTGAGCATATCTTGCAATATACTGCTTGGTTATTTAGTTAATATGAATTTTTTTTATGCTAAGAAGTGTAAAACTGCTTTCTATATTTTTTGCTTTTTAGTCATGGCAAAAGCAACATAGAGGACGAAAGAGTTCTAATATCAGTTGCTCGGCGTTTTCTCATCTGGTTAAAACTCGCTTGCAGGAATATTTCTCAAAATTTTATTACATCTGCTCAAATATAAATTTTAATCTTCAGATCATCATTTCGACAGTACCTAACATTCGAAAAGTAGTCATGCTCATGACAGGGCAGCATCTATAAAAATTGTCTTCTGTATACATAACGAACTAATTTTTCTTTTACCAAACTGAATTTATTTGCACTTTCTCATGAACTAACGAAATCACCGAAGTGCTACTTTATTCAAGTTCCAAACCTTTCCAATTACCTTCGATCTAAGATGACTCGTCTTGAAATTCGTGTCGTTATTTCTGTCAGACGAATTATAGAAGAAAGTTGGTTTTTATCCCGAAGGATACGTGTAACAGGAGACAATGACGGGCCGTCGTCAACGAAGGCACTTCCAGCAGATAGACGATTTCACGAGGGGTATGGTGATCAGACTGAGAAGGGCGGGTTGGTCCTTACGTCAAATCGCAGCTGATACCCACATGGATGCGAGCACGGTGCATCGGTTATGGCGAACATGGTTGGAACAAGGGAACGTGGGAAGAAGGAGGGGTGCAGGTGCAGCCAGAGTGACTTCAGCACGCGTAGATCGACGCATCCGCCGACAAGCTGTGGCGGTCTCTCAAGTCACTTGCACCACGATTCTGCAGCATGTTCAAAATACCCTGGATGTTCCCGTGCCGACCGGAACCATTTCCCGTCGATTGGTTGAATGTGGCCTGAACTCACGGCGTACGTTAAGAAGACTTCCATTGACCCCACAGCACAGACGCCAAAGTTTAGAATGGTGCCGGACTGGAGCGATGTGGATGATAGAATGGCGAAACGTCGTGTTCTCAGGTGAGTCATGCTTCTGTTTATCCAGTGACAGTCGCCGCATACGTGTGTGGATCTATAGGAATTGTGGAACGCCCCACCACGCGACAACGTGGCATAATGGTTTGGAGCTCTATTGCCTACGGTTCCAGGAAACCTCTAGTTCGCAATTTTTCAGCCGGATAACGCCCGACCACACAGTGCTCGCATCTACCAACATGTTTTGCAAGGTATACAGATGCTTGCCTGGCCACCGTACTCTTCTGACCTGTCACCAATTGTGTGGGATGTGATTGGACGCCGTTAGCAGACTCTGCCCCTGTCTCGCTCAGAAGACGAACTCTGGCAAATCGTTGAAAGAGAATAGAGAGCCATCCCTCAGGACACCATCCGCACTCTTATTGACTCTATGCCTAGACGTGTTTCTTCATGCATCGCTGTCCGCGGTGGTTCTACATCTTACTGAGCCGACGCCGTTCTCGCTCTGTATTCTGACTATCATTTTGAAATAAAGATCACTTATTGCTGGTTGCTGTCTCTGTCTTTTTTCCAAATTTCATCACTTTCTGACCACTCCTTCTTGGTGTTGCATTTTCAATGTCGAGCAGTATACAAAGAAAGGGGAGCTTATCATCCGTTTGCATAACGACTTGTACAGTGCTGTTATTACTTGTACAGTGCTGTTAATATATGTACCATTAGTTATTAGCACTTATTAAATGAATATTACATATGCCTGATTAAGGTACAGTTTGCATTACGATGATATTATCTTTTTATTTAGATGATTTACATAAGACATTACTATATTACTACGCAAAATGTGAAGAGTAGTTTTTGGATATAAAAATCTGTATTTTTTTTATTTGTGGCTCTTCTCTCATTAAAAAAGAAATCAGAAAAGCTAACAAATATCGTAACTCGTAAATATTTACACATTTTGAACATTTTCAAAATTTTTTTAGAGTTGTTTTATTTTATAAGAGCAGTTTTTCTTTAACTTGCTACTGTAAACTTTGTCGATTCAGTAACATATCATCCTCAGTGTTACCCCCTATCTGTCCAACATTTATGTGCTTTCCGAATGAATTTAGGTAATCTGCGTGAGCAACTGGCTTAAATTCTTTGCGCTCTGTAGAGTATTAATGGCAAAACGCTCATGAATTATAAAGAATAAAAGTTCTCTCTACTTACAGGTTTGCCACGTATAAAGTGGAACTTCGATTAAATGAGTCTTTGATAAACGGTCGTCGATTCCAGTAAGTGACAAATCTGTTGTGGCTAATATGTAGCATATATAAATCTATGACATTCTTAAATATATATTTTTAGTTTGAAATGTCAACTAACAATATTTAAAGTCTTCAGTATGTGATATTTGATTTGCACAATTAAAAAAAAATATGCATATCAGATACAAAAGTTGTTGCTTAAAACCCTTTATTTCCCGAAGAGACTTTAAGTACTATCAAGTCAGAGAAGTCCTATTAATAAAATCGCTCAGTTATATAACAAATGGACTTTTAAAACCCAGTTTTAAATTAAAAAATCTCTGAAAAACTTGACGCCATTTTTGTAAATTTAATGTGAAATGTTTCGCGTGAATAAAAAAGTATAATAAAAAACGTTTCAAACTCTTTTTTTCAAAAGATAAAGTAATTTGAATAAAGACATAAAGTTTCAATGAAAAGTGAAGTTAACGTACCGACAGTATAAATTTTTCTATAGATAAAAACCATTAATCCACAATCATATGCAGCAGTACTTTTGAAATTTAAGAGAGAAGTAACAGAAAACAAGTTTAGCAATTACTCCTTATAGGATGCAATCGCCATCTGTGGTATGAAGCGCTTTCAAGAACAAGGTAATAAATGAGAAAAACCCTGAAGAAGGACAGGGTTTTTTTCCCAATGATCATCCATCTTCTAAGAAGGCTGCCGGGCAACTTCGGAATCTCTTGTTTAACAGAGGAGTGTCCTAATTTGCCATCTCCTGGACAAGTGCCAGAGTTCCCGTTGTCCATCCCTGAAGGCGGAGAGAGGAGACCTATTCAAACAATCTATCCCACTATATACAGACTAAATTCCTGTTATGTGATAGACATTTCTTCCGAGAGTAGAATTCACTGCTTTGGGAATTGTTCCATGTACTTATAAATCTCACTCATGAGCACGTTATTCAGTGAAGAGAAAGAAAGGAGAATACTCTGTAAGAGTTTTTAAATTTGCAGTGGTGTTTGTTACGATAATGGAGAACGCAAATTTACAGTTGGATGATATTTTTCTATGGTTTTGTCAGTATAACATTATGACATATTCTTGAACCACAGGCACTAATTTTTTACTTTAATTTAGCAACTCAAAAACGCGTAGAAGGATTTAAGCAAGGAAATGATAACGGTATGATAATCATATGGAATTAAAACTTTTTAATTTAAATAAATATTTGATGGTCATTTCATTGCCACACAATTCAAAACAGATCACTTCTGTTTTGAAGAGTTTTAATTTTGAAGAAGTTTCATCAAAGAAGAAGAAGTTTCATCGAGTTTTAATTTTGACAGAAAGAATTTTCTAACGTAAAGGGCGAGAAACGAAAATGTAGATGTATTTTTTAAAACTTTCATTAAAATTTAAAGTCCTGAATCATTAGATGGGGAGAAAGAAACAAACAAATACTATATTATACCTAATAATACTAAACTGTACTTTTTATTTGCACTGGATCCAATTTAGATCCACGAGTTAATCAAGGCCAAGAGAGTAATTGGCTACAGTCTTGAGAACTTTATAGATGAAAGTATGAATTTGTCCATATCTCTCCCATTTTTGATGGTGAACACCCATGGGAATTCAAGTGTCTCGTTTTCCTCTTAAACCCCTGTTACAAGCCTCTCGAGCAGAACTTTCGGCTTGGCGGATTTTAAGTGCTCCTAGCTGCAATTTCTGTGGCATCCAAGCCCAGAACCAACGATATGAAAGTTCGCATCAGTAATTTTCTGATCTATCAGGACATTTTTGATTCAACTATTAACAGAAAAGCAATATCAAGGTGAAAGTCAGTAATTTTTAAGAATAATTTAAGCTGTGTTATTGCAACAAAATACTCAAATACTTTCATAAGAGGTTATTTTCGCGAAAACATTTCTTTGATTATAAGCAATCAAATGTCAAAAAAAGTATAACTGTGTGGAGAACTTCCAAAGAAAACTAGCTTGTATTTATGTTACATTTTCCTGGCTCCTGGAAAAACCAAGAAAACTTTCATGTAGCCTTCCCATCCCCCAGCATTGAATTCAGATATTTCTAAAATTGCTATCAGAGTGGAAAAAACTCGTCACACCTTGTTGGAGGAAACATTTTGAAAAAGCTTTGTTTCCAGATGTTAAGTTGCTTGCTACAATGATCCTTTTGTTTCCATTCTGAGTGATTGAACTACGTACAAAGCAGGGCAGAACACATTCTGTCCTTCTCCTCATCCTTTGTCGAACGTAGAATCATTGAAAGCCTTCTAGACGATTTTTGTTCCAGGAAATATTTCCTGTTGAGTTCCTTTTTCCCCGTTTGATAGAAGCTTAAGAGAAGAGAACTCATATTTGTGTTATGTTCGATACATCTCTGAACAAGGAATGGATGGAATTCTCATACATTCTAACCAGTTTCCCAAAAGAAATCGGAATATAACGAAGTATCTGAATTCCGATCCGGAAGAAATTTAGCCACTGATAAAACCTCACAGTTTTGGAAACAAGCGGAATAAGTCAATTTCGAATTACTTGGAATTACTAATAAAAACGAAGTATGTTATTGAGATGTAAACCATAAAATTGTTTTTAAAAATTAGGAAAACAGGAATCAGAAGTATCGACAACCATATTATATATAAGTTTACGTTATGGAACGTAAAAGGATTTACCCGGAAAATTAAAAAGTATTTAGTAATAGCTTTATTTAGAAACTAATTTAAAAAATTGAAATTAAATTATGTAAGTATTTATTTCTTAATTTCATGATAATGCTCATTAGATTCTAATAAGGAACATAAGTTGCTTTTGAAATATATTCCTCGCAGATTGTTATTTTCTTAGCCGTACCTTCGGATAAATTTATTTTACCCGCAATAGTGTTTTATGTTTGCGACATTTCAGTTTTACTAATAGTTAGCTTTATTTTAATTTCCTTTCTTATTGTCTCGTTTTCTCGCGGTACTCGTTCAGACTAGAGGATTAGAGAAACTGTATGGCAAGTAGCATTTTCAAAATTAAGTTATAATCATAACCATTAGCTCAATGGAATTTGTTCCGAATTACTTTACCTTTTTAATGCGGAAACTTCTCTCAGAGTAGTGTTTGAAGCTGTCGAAGATGAGAAGGAGATCTGTAAGTATTTTAAAATTTAATTTTCAATTCCAACTAAAGGATGTAGATGTGTGTAGTATATACGTTTGTAACCGCATCTTGATTTTTGTTATACAGCAAAAGTAAGCGGTTTTTGTTGTCAGTTGTTGAGAAGTCGTATAGTCGTTTTTCCTATTTTTAGTTGCGACAAAGTTCTGTTAGGTTTTTAAGCTCTGAGGCTTTATCTCATGCATTATTGCAAAGCAAAACGAAACGCTAACTTGCCAGATTTAGGTATATTTCTTTGCACATACGTTAGGTTATGAAAGTTTCTTTCATATAGTCTGGTCCAACATAAACTGAATTTACAGGAAGTCTTCCAGGTCCGGCATGGTTTATCTTGAGTCACCCGATATAACATCGCCTTACAGTTCATGTGTTCTTCGCTTGCATTCGGTTCGGATTTTCTTGGGTCACCCAGTAGACGTATATGCACATTATTATTTTACACGAAGGAAATATATTGTACCTCAAATTTAATCTGGCTCACATAAACATCTTTTAAAAAATATAACGTCTAAAACCGTCTTAAATTTATAAATTTATTTTATTAATTCTTTGTACTATTCTAACTCCACTACCAGGGACATAAATATTGTACATCAGAACTTCTGTCCATTTATTTTACAGTGCTTTGCTGAACTGGCATTGGAACAGAAATCAAGTTTAAATCTAAAATTGATTTTGAACTCTTCGCCAGCAGTTGGCTTCAGAATAATGATTATATAACAGCTTAATGATTTATTACATTTCTCTGTACATACTCTCGAGCCCTATGTTGATAGCTTCCCCAGGTAGTTAGCACTGGAAAGTTAATGGAAAGAATGTCGGCTAAGGTACAGTGGAATTTTCGTGTTGTCTGCTCCGAAAAAAAAACAGAATTAATCTCTACTGTTGCGCTAAAATTAAAATAATACAATAAATGAATATAATAAACAAAAATACGTCATCATCAGTATTTGGTCGACTGGATCTCATGTCTCTTTCCGTCGCTCTTTATCTGGACGAAGTGTGTAAAGAAATATTGAATCCTTCGTGTGTGCTACCTTTGTAGTTAAATCGTCCAACTAACAAATGGAAATTAATCCATGGTTTGTGCCCTGGAAACGGCATAGTTCATGTAACATCTTGGGTGCTCTAAAAATCTAATAGTCATTACAACACAACTTAGTGATGTTATCTTACGGAAAATAAACGTATTTGAAATAAAATATTTTTATGTAATGTTAAAAAGCATGAGCCAAGATGATTTGGAGTCGATAGAGGTATATCCTAAACTAATAAATGAAGTGAGAATGGCAAATGGCTGAATAATTTTTAATTAATTTATAAGTATGATTTAATATCAAGTTACACTTAAGCATCTTAAATATTTCGATAACTTGATACATTTTAAATTGTAACCGGAATTTATATATTAATTAACAGAAAAACTCAAACGCTCAAAACAATATTTCTTCTTTTCAGCTTTCGTTTGCAAGTTGAGTATTGCACTGATGAAATAGACAGCACATAACAAGGTAGCAGAAAGAGGTTAAGCATAAAATTACTGTCAGGAGCTTCACAGAAAAGATTATTTAAGAGATAAATTTATTACTTAAATTCAAGAGACAGAAGTCGGCTGAGATGTAATTCATACCTTAATGAGAATTTACAACTGTAGTAGATAAAATGGGCAATTAACTAATTTATATCTCTGAATCAAAAATGAGTGCTCATATTAAACTTTAATGATAAACTTAGGAAATATATCTTTTAGTTCGGCAGACGGAAATTTCTATAGCAATTTGCGCCTAAGAACGATAATTAAAATAAGAGTGGCTAGGATCAAAGGATGAATATGCATTAGAAATGCTTTTATGTGTTTTCTTAATGATATTTATTGGAGAACTATTTAAAATATTTTACCTTTAAAATTTTAAATAACTTCTTTATCAACTGCGCTATCAACTCTAATTTTGTTGAAGGTAATCCTACTTCCTGTTAAACGCAAATGGCAAAAATATGTGCATTTAGCTTTGATAAATGGTAGCCTTCTTCTTCATGTGATGCTCTGTTTACGCGCTTCTAATTTTACGTCATAATTATTTTATTTCTTCTAACAACGTTTTGGCCTCTGATACATTCAACGTAGATTAAAAAGTTTTGAATTTTACTAGGCAAAATCGTCCTTCATTTTTGACTTATCCAAGATTTCCTGACATTTCTAATGGTAATTGCTTAGTAATTATGGTCAGCAAGTATAAGAAAAATTGTACATAAAGTAGAATGAAAGGACAAATACACTTCTCAAAAGTGAAATTGCATCACCAAAAAAGAATGCGTGTAGCGTCATGCAAATTGCAGGAGCGATAGTTGTGAGGTGGATATGCCAATGATAAAATATGCGCACGCATTGGATCACGTGGTACGCATATGCGAGTTATAAAGATCAGCCACTTTCCCTTCTCATGAAGGAGAACTTGTACTTTTTTAACTAACCTGTGCCGATCGTCAGCAAAGCTAAATACCTTGGTGTCCCAATTAACAACCGGCTAACTTGGAATGCACATATCCATCATGTCCGAAACCAAGTTACGAGTTATGAAATGTCTCTATCCAATCACTGGGAAGCACTCCAAACTGAACCTTCAGAAAAAGAGACTGATATACCTTTCAGCAGTAAGACCGATAATGGCATACACTGCAGCTGCAACAACAAATGACATACAAAAGCTTCAGACAGTGCAAAATAAATTCCTCAGAATCATCACGAATGCATACTATTTTGTTCGGAATCAAGTGCTGCATAATGATTTTAAAATTGATCCTGTTCACAAATTCATCAAAAAAATCAATACCAACTTCTTTAACGCAGCAGTGAACTGCAGTCATCTCAAGAACTTTGAACTGTTCTATTATAAGATTTTGGATGAGGGCAGATTTCTACGTCCCTATGCTGCATATTTATTAAAGAAAAATCACGACTTTCCCACTTATATGACTTTAATTCCTAATCTACTGCTGTAACGTACTGCTTCGAAGTTAGAAAAATTAAGAAGCATACGTCTGGGCCTTCAGCTGAGTGGGTGACCACCCGCGTGACCCACGGACTCTCTAGCATTACGTCTTGTTAATCTTTCCTGATGAACTTTGCCATTTGTATAGTTATAAATAGTACTCAAGATTGTCCAATTGCACCTATTTTAATTATTATTTGAATATTACTTGCTTTGAATTATGTAAATATGTTATTTTAGCACAGTTTCCCTGGGAATCTCACTACCAATGCTGTGCCTGCTTATTGCTCACGTGACAAGCGGTCACGCCCCTTTCACCATTAGCTCCTGCCCTCTCGGACCTACGGTTAGGACTAACTCTACCTTCTGCGACCTTTGTGCAATCACCTGATGACAGCCGGAACAAATCAAGCATTTTGTTTGATAATCACGGCAAAAGAGGAACTTGGAACATTTTCATAAACAGCATCTGAGGGTTTACGGAGCATTGGAGACTTTAGAAAAAGCATAGAAAATGCGTCTGAAACGTCGGCAAGCTCAATAATATCAGTTAATGACCTGGCAAAGCGACCGTATTATCGAAATCCATATGCTTGACCTGTCGCTGCGCACACTAGCCACTCGTGCACAACGGAAATACCATCCAACGTTGTGTCACGCGATGGATTTAGGAAAGTGTACGTGCACATTGAAGTGGAAGTGGTGCGCACTAGTGCACGTCAGAGCGCACAGACCGGCCACCTATTAGAGACCCTTTCCCCACGTCACGTAACATCCGAAGCCGTTTGCCTCCAGGAGCAGGTGGATCTGTGTCCATCTAAACTATCCGCAGTAGACTGCATGAAATACACTTACGTTCACGGGTACCAGCCACAGGGGTACCCGTGAACGCTGAATACAAGACTAGACGCCTGGTGTGGTGTCAGCATCATAGTGCGTGGACAATCGAATGACATCGGGTTTCTTTCACTGGTGAATCTCGTTTCTGTCTGTGGAGGAATGACGGCGATCGACGGATATGGTGGCGACGCGGAGAAAGCTACGAAACAGCCCATTTCGCCCAGCGTCACACTGTTCCTGCACCGGGCATTATGGTTTGGGGTGCCATAATGTTTCATCTTCCTGGTAGACGCTCCTGATATACATTAACGGCAATTTTACCGCTACGTCGCGCAAGTTGAGGAGCCTGTTATTCTGCCCTAGTTGCAGGGCTCACCCAACACAGTATTCCAGCAAGACAATGCCAAGCCGCATGTCGTACGGTGTACTCTTAATAGCCTGACCAGATCTGGCTTCCTACCCTTGTCGGCAGTCTCTCCAGATCAGGGGTCGGCCACCTTTTTTGGCCGCGGGTCAAAATCAACCAAAATGCGAGTATTAAAGAGACGTTTGGGTCAGAGATATTTTCGTATTAAAACAGCATTTTAGTAAATAATAAGATATATTTTATTAAGAAAATAATTACAAACATAGTTGAATAAACTTCATTTATAAACTTTCTCTACGATATCAATGGCTCCCCTGATGTTGAACTTGTGACGTCAGTTTAGTCAAGTTTGGTTTATAGTTAGTCCTTTTAAGTCGAACACAAGCATCTGAATTTTCAATAGTTAACCTGCTCCTGTTTTTGCTTAAAATAAATTTCATTTGTGAAAATATTTGCTCACATTTATAAGTGGACCCGAATGTGGACAAAATGGCAAAGGCAATTTTTTTAATAATGAAAATCTCGTAGGAAGTGATGCCCTCATGAGAAAATAATTATCTTCTGTATTTTCCAAATCGTTCCCCAATTTCTTGAATTTATCCGTCCATAATGTTGAACTTTTAAAATCAATCATTTCTAAACTAAAATTGTCAATACTTAGATATTCAAAATACTGCAAATCTATAACATTTTCTTCTATTTCATCGAGCTTTATTATAAATGTAAACATTTCTCCATGTTTCTTAAGACTTTGAAACCGTTTCCGAGTTCCGAACATACCGAAATCCAAGTTTCGAACATATTAAATTGCGTTCATCGATATTTTCTTTTTCATGTTCCCTTTTTAACAAGGGAAAGAAATGAAATTTTTTAGTTTTAAAGTCAGTTTCAAATAATATCAATTTTGAAGTAAAACTCTTCCATTCCTCATACATTTTCAAAATTGTGTGGTTATTTCCTTGGAGTCGTACGTTGAAATCATTACAATGGTTCATTATATCTGTTAAGAACAAAAGTCTTAAAAACCATTGTTTATCATTGAGTTCAAGATCATTTTCACCGGTTTCGTGAAGAAATATTTGTATATCATCAAAACACTCTACAAATCTATTAAGAACTTTGCCCCGACTTAACCATCGTATTTCAGAATGTAATAACAAATCTCCATATTTCGATTCAATTTCCTCCAAAAAAGCTTTAAAGCGCCCGTGTATTAATGCTGATCGTGCTGTTATCATGTTTACGATCTTAACAACTTTTTTGCATTACATCCTTAGGTTGTTGTGTTAAGTTGCCTTTGCAAATAAATTTCCTTCATGTATGATACAATGAAACAATAAAAGTGAATGGCCAAGTTCATTTTCCATTAGTTTTACAAATCCAACAGTTTTTTCCCCTCATACTTGGAGCACCGTCAGTTGTTATGGAAAACAATCTACTTTTTAAATCCAATACTTGCCCATTTTTGAAATTTGTAAACTCTTGTACCTGATGAAAAATATCAGTGCCTTTGGTGGCGTCATTCATTGAAGCAAGAACACATAGTTCTTCATTGACATTCGAGCTATTTATTGATGCAAGTCTAATAATTATTGCAAGCCTACCAATGCTATTTATGTCGGTACTTTTGTCAACTGCAATGCTAATTATAGATAACAAATCATTTTATACAAAGATAACAAATCATTTTTGACCTGTTCATCAATATTCTTGGCCGTATCTTCAACGCGACGCTGGACTGTTCTAGCTGACAATGGCATTTCTTTGATTCTCTCAATTATTTGTTTTTATTTGCGAAGTCATTAAATAAGTGTTCGGAACAATTTATGAATGCGTTTTTCAAAAACTTGCCGTCTGTAAATGGTTTTCCTTTGGTACCAATGCTAAGAGCTGCAACAAAGCTGGCAGACGTAGCGTGATTGTTGCCGGTAACAAAACTCTTTAAGAATTTATTTTGTTTTCCAAAATTTAATACTCGTTAAGCAATGTATTCAGATTTATCTTCATTTGCCATTTCACTCATATCTTTATGTTTTGAAGAAAAGTGTCGCTCAATATTATAAGTCCTGGCGGTAATTATACGAGGGTAAGTTGAAAAATAAGTTTCCCCTGTCGACTGTGGTCAGAGTTGTGTATGAAAGTCAAAAAATAGAATGAGACATTAAAGATATGACATATCTTTATTTTATTATTCTCGTACGAGTACGTTGAGACATTTGTCATATCGCTTGATAAGCTTCAAAAAGTCCTCCAAGAAAAATTCAGGGCTTTGCATATGGAAGAAGCGTTGAACGGCTATGGGCGAAAGGCGACACAGCAGGAAAACGCGCAAGTCACCGATACACCATTGGGTAGAGGTCGCTGCAAATCAAGCAGATGGCGCTGTTGCAGTGCCTGCGCAAAGCGGAGACCAGCCTCTCATTTGAGCCCCGGTAGGTATGGAGAGAAGGTGCGTTTTGAATTCGTGGTCAAAGGAGGAAGTGAGAGCGGTTATCCGCCATGAATGGGCACGTGGAGTATCAGGAACAGAAATTCATAAAAGCCTCGTGGAAGTCTATGGGCCAGGTGTGATGTCGAAGCAAATGGTGCGGAGATGGTGTCGCACATTCAGTGATGGACGTCAGCAAGTGGAGGACATACCGAGAGCTGGACGGACGCGCACGGCCACTACAGATGCAAATGTCAGGAAGGTGGATGACATGATTAGAGCGAACCGGCGTATCACCATCGATGAAGTAGCGGAAGAACTTGGAATCTCACATGAGCGAGCTCAAAACATCATCCACGACATTCTTCGATACAGAAAAGTGTCAGGACGATGGGTGCCCCGACAATTGACCTCGACACACAAGGAACAACGCATGGGAAAGGCGCTTTGGAAGCAATACTGAAGTGAAACAAGTCGTTCAACGCTTCTTCCATATGCAAAGCCCTGATTTTTTCCTGGAGGGCTTTTTGAAGCTTATCAAGCGATATGACAAATGTCTCAATGTACTTGGTACCTATGTGGAAAAATAAAGGTATGTCATATCTTTAATGTCTAATTCTATTTTTTGACTTTCATACACAACTCTGACCACAGTCGACAGGGGAAACTTATTTTTCAACTTACCCTCGTATCTGTACATAAAGTACATACCAATTTGTCACCATTTTCGACACACCCACACACACGATGTCCACACATCTTCAAATAATCTCATTTTTGCTTTTTGTTTGTTCATGGTAATTTTTTTAAATAATAATATTTATTTCACTAGGTCACTAGGTCAATATTATTGTGCTACTGTACTACACGTGCTGTAACTATGACTGACATACAACTGAGATAACGACGCGCGCGTTCAGGAATGGTACAATTTGTTCAGACAATATTGCTGCATTCCGCATACTATCGGCCGATTCCATATCTAGTCAGGCGGGGGTGGGTCTTTAACTGATATTTTTATATGTCATACTGGATTCAAATTCGGTACGTTCATAACTTTGCGAAACAAATTTTTTGGGAAAAAGAAAACAAATGTTTGTATATTTTATACTTTATTTTCGGAACTAAAGTGGGTCACTTGAACTTACCAAATGGGTCATTCGGTGACCCAAGGGTCATAGGTTGCCGACCTCTGCTCCAGATCTTAATCCCATCGAACACCTGTGGATGTGAACCTGACATTAATCGGGGACTACGGCCGAAAATCCTGGATGGTCTGCGTACAGCAGTGATTGCGGCTTGGCAAAGGCTATGTGAGGCAACGATCAATGAACTCATTGATAGCATGCCTCGCCGGATTGCGGCCTGTATCGCTGCCCGAAGTGCGTACATTAGATACTGAATAAAATGGTTTATAATGATTTCGTGTGTCTGATTTTTTAATCATTTGCATATCCAACTCACAACTCTTGATGATGTAATTTGCATGATGCTACAAGCCTTCTTTCATGATGTTGCAATTTCACTTTTGAGGAGTGTTATTTGTTCCTGTCATCTGCAATTTATTCAGCTATCAATTGACGACCTGAGTATATGGTTTTTGCAACTCTAATACAACTAATCTCAGCCTATCAGTGTCAACTTAGATTTCAACTTATAGGCATTTTCTCCCTTCTTCCAGCATACCTTCGGGGTGTAAAGGTAGCACACTCGGCGCCTAGCTGAGAAGTCCGCGTTCGCGTCCCGGCAAAGATATTGCACATTTTTAACATCTCCTGCTCCAAAATAACCTAATAACTCTACAGTGGCGTCCGAACTAAAAGATGGTGCACGATAATTCGTCTCCACTAGAATTTGGTGACACCTCATCCTCAATCGCTCTTTAAGAGGGGAAGTATATTTTCTCCCCTGTTTCAATATGCCTTCATGGTGCAATGGTAACATACTCGGCGCATATTCTAGAGATCTAGGTTCGAGTCCCGGCGAGACTATTGCATATTTTTCACGTCTCCTACTGTAGAATAGTCTAATGACTCTATAAGTTTATATAGAGAATCATTTTAAATAGATATCATCATCAGTTAAATGTCCAGCATCTTTGAAACAGCTTCATACTGAAGGGACTAACTTCTGTATGTGGGCCTGTTTACTGTTTATCTTGGCCACTCAAGTTGCAGTTTTTTTTTTGTTTTATTTAGCTAATATTTATAAACGCATGCTGAAATGATAAACCATTGGCAGTTTCAAAACATTGATTACAATGTTAGTTTCAAATTATATATGTAAAGGAAATAAAATATGAGATTACGCACGTAAAAAAATTAGCACACAAAAAGATTGAGATGAACTTAAATAAACATAGGAAAGAAAAATTCTTTGTAGTTAAATAGTTATTTCTTAAATTTTAAAACTTAAATTATAATGGAAGTTAATAAGCACTCGTATAGTATTTATTACTGGCCCGTAGTTATTTCCATTGTTTTCTCGATACTTTAAAAAGAAACTGAAAATGATTATCAGTCAATCAGATTTCTTTGCGATGATTTTACTGCCATCAAAATGGAAAACTCCTTCATTAAGGACGTATTTCTAAGTATGAATATATTTCTGTTATTAAAACATATGAACTCAGCGTATATTTTGCAGATCACCAGCTTCTAAAGGCCTATCATTTAAAATAAATTTCAAATTCAATCTTAAACTTTACATAATGTGTTAAAGAACGCAATATTGCGTTATATTGGAGTCACGTCTTTAGAGAAATTATCATGAATATGCACTGATTATCATAAATTAGGGAAAAATCACAAAAATCACGATTACTGAAAAAGTTACCTGTAGAATTTTATGAAATTTACCCACAATATACATCTCATAGTAAGTTATCAAATAACATAAAAAGAAATTACAAGCCCATGTAATTAAATTAACAAATCGAAGGTGTCAGTTTGCTATAGGAAAAGTACCTCTAATATGGAACATGGTCGCCTCTAGAAGCAATACAGCACATACATCAATGTGTGATACTTTCAATTATGCGGTCTGTCAGTTCCATAGGAAGCGAGATCCATTGCTCTTGCACAGCAGTTGCAAGCACGGCAAGGGTCTGAGGGGGCGGATTGACAACAGTTAGACGTCTCCCTAAAGCATTGCAAACGTGCTCGATAGGATTCAAGTCCGGGGATCTAGCTGGCCACTTCATGCGCACAATTGTTTCCTGTTGTAGATAATCATCTACGATGCGAGTCCTGTGTGGTCTTGGGTTGTCGACCTGTAATAGGAAACCATCACTTATTGCCCCGGCATATGGGCGCACTTAAGCATCAAGGATGTCATCTCTATAAACCTGAACATTCAGTGTTCCCCTTGGAAAGACATGGAGGTCTGTGTGTCCACCCAAAGAGATACCACCCCAAACACAGACACTGCCTTTTCCATATGCATCTCTTTCACGGATGTGTGACGTATGATAACGGGTTCCAGGTTCTCTCCATACCAAATAACGCCTACTATCGCTTTCTAGATTAAAACTGGACTCATCCGTAAAGAGAACAGCCCGCCATTGATCAGGCGTCCAATGAACATGTTGTCATGCCCACTGCAAACGATCCCTCCTAAGGCGTAACGTGAGCGAATGGCTGATCGCCTCCCATACAGACCACTTTCGTAGAAGCCTTCTAGGCACAGTTGACATTGACACCAATCTTCCGGTGGCTGCAGCAAGGGAGGATCTAAGAAGAGTCGGAGTAGCGGTTCTGTACCTGCGCGCACATAATATCAAATATCGATCATCAGCGCTCGTTGTAGCAGTTGGTCGTCCTTGGCTGAACCTCCTAGATTCCGAATCTGTGGTTTGAAATTGCCTCCAAAGTCTATAACTCACAGGAGCCATCTGTCCACAGGAGCCATTTAGCCATCTGTCCACTTCTGTTTGACTTTATCCTGCCTCTAGTCTGTCTCCCAATGGCTCTAATCATAGTTCTGCAGGCAAATGATGCCTGGAGGTCATTGTTACGAATTGGCTGTCATAGATTTCTGATGTCACTATTGTTATGTAGTGGTTTTTGGTTAGTTTAGAATTATGGATTAATGTGTAGTTAATTGCAGTTATTTGTTAATTAATTATTGAGTGAGTAAATTATATGCATTAATTTATGCTTATTCTAAATTTTTCTTCACGAATTGTATTGCTTATGTTATAGAATCAATTATTCTTATGCGAGTTAAACAGAGTTCTCATTCTTACGTTACGCGTTCGTTGGTAATAAGCCTTCGGGAGAAGGAGACAATGGGAAATCGGTTGTTTCTGCGTAATATTTGAAATTTAAAAATACTTCCTTTTTATTCACATGGTTGAAATTTATACCTCTTAAAGAGAAAAAATTTACCCTTCTTATGAACCTACTTTCATGACTGTACGTTGCCCCGTTGGAGAATTATGCCCATTTAATTGCTAAAATTGTTGAATTTCGTGTTTAAAAATTTACTCTGCTATAAGCGTCGTTTCGGAGCACTTTTTCGTCAAGGTCATGTACTGCGTCCGGTTGAGTGATAGGGTTGTCGCATTCTTTTCCCTCACCCCTCCTTGTTGGCGAAGGGGGTGGCGAGGGTGGAATTTTTTTTGGTGTGAAGAAGGAAAAACTAAGTTTTCGCAGCACTGTTTTGTGTTTGGCGAGATTTGCATACTAATTCACCAAATTTGGTGATTTCCGGAAATTCTGGATTCGGGAGGATTGAAATCGTCATGCAAGGCCATGTTCAGCCTTTTTGCCTCGGATTGCAGCTGTAAGAAGGACTCGCGATTTCCTTCCTTTGGAAGAGCCGCCATGTTGACCCAGGGAGACCGGTAGAGGATAGATGTCCAAGGCTTTGTCCGGAAAAAGCCGCCTTCGGCTTGTTGCTTGCTCCCATTGAGGAAGAGATGAAGAATAAGAAGGAGATGTACTTCTAAGGAGATTTGATATGTTACTACTCCTCTGCACCTTGCCATCCTTTATCCAGTCGGGGAGTCTAGATTGTTTTTCTTCGAATCTCAATGCATTTTCCACCAGAGCTTGACGTTCCTTGAAACCCGCTGAATTCGGCTTCTTCCGGATCTCTCACTTCGAAAACATCCATGCGCCTATCATCATCCTACTAGGATGGGCCGGATTAACATCGATAGCTGGCAAGATTTACGTTCGGTGGAGTGCCTTGTACTACTACATCAGCCTACTGGTTGTCTGGGAAAGAATTTCAGCAGATAAGTGCATTCGTTTTTGTCCATAGTTGTAGCGTTTTGTAAAAGTAAATTAAGATTTAAAATTTCAATGATAACCGACACCTTTTGTTACAATGGGTAACGCTTAATTAAGCCTCAAAAGTTTTTTTTTCTTCGAGTGAGTTCAACTTTGTTCTGTTCCTCCTTTCACCAGAAATTTTAGTACGGCATTCAACCTTAATTCAGTGAACATATATTCTAAATAATAAGGATGAGTAAATTCACACAAATATTGGAAGAGATTTGATTAATTGAAGGAAAATTTCTAGCTATGATTTATTAAAGTAAGGAGAAATAATATGTATATTTAATTTCTAGTTAAATTCTATTTAACTTATTTGTCAAGAGTTTTTTGTTGGATCTTAAATCCAGGGTGTTTAATTAAGCAATTGCAGTGCATTTACTCTATTTAAGACCTTTTAACTTTAACTTGGAATGTAATTAAAATTTATATATAATGGATTAAGACAGGTTATTAAATTTGTAAACTTATCTAAATTTTACCTTTTTACTTTAAGTTGTTACTATTTTTGGTTGAGGATTAACTTTAACTTTTGCAAATTAAGGAACGATTAAAAATTTAAATTCTACTTTACCTTTAATTGAGTAATTGAATGTAGGGTTAAATGTAATCATTTTTCTCCAACGGGTCTACTTGAATATGTAATATTTTTCTAACTGCCTAAGGGATTTGCTAAATTTATGTATGTAATTTTTACCTGAGTAAATTAAGAAATTTCTTGAACTAAGTAATCTCTATCAATATTGGTAAAGACACCATGCTCGGTGATTCATTAAATTCCTGTGTATTTGTATGCTGGCCAGCAGAGTTTTGATAACTGCATATGAAATTTTAATATTAATTTTTACGGTGTAAATTTTGATTAATTCATCTCGGTGCATATTTGAAATTAACAATATATATATTATAATTCTAAATGCATTATTTTAAGTAGTCACTTGAACACTCCACAGATCTAAAAATTTAAGTTGAAAGATTGTCTTCCTTTAATGCTGCAATAAATATCCTTGTTTATATATATATATTTGATTCAGAGTTTTTTCTTATGATGACTTGTGTGAATGTTTTTAACACCAGTGCTCCTGCTTGGTCTTAGGGGTTGTTCGGGTTAGTTATACACAACGCAATATGAATTTTGGTTTTGATATTATTGTAGGCAAATTATTGTAACAGTTAGTATTTAACATTTAGCACCTAACACTATCACAGTGAAATATGTGGGCTTGCTCTCAAACATGGAGTTTAATCCTTCTCGCAGATGACGCATTCCGAGTGCAGCGCCACTAATTTGCATAATGCAGCTTTACTCAGCTACTCTTACTGGGGAACATATTCAAATTTTACATGGTTTGGCTTATTTTTGAGGGAGTTATCGCTATTTTTGTGATTTTTCCTTAATTTATGATAAGCAGTGTGTAACCGAATCGGTTGCCCGCGGTCATCAGGGTTGTAATAGCTTTATGAAATTATCCATTATGTATAGGACTTAAGCTTTGCCCATCATAAAGCTGTTTCATCATTTCATGATTCGTCATGAAAAGTTTCTGAAATTTGACACAGAACGTTTTTTGCTTTTCTTGTCCGTGAATATCACCCATTTTAGAGATAGCACAGAAAGCTTCTCCATTTTAGAGATAGCACAGAAAGCTTCTATATAAATGACAATAAGTGTTAGTTAACCACATCAGATGGATATGATAGATTAAGATTACTTGTCTAACTGTATCCTGTGCAGCGTTATCTGTCACATTGTAGAGACATTAGTGTTTTTGAACAGAAGACATGAAAAATGAGCAGTGCCCTCACCAGGTTTCGAACTTTGGATCTCTCGAACATGCGCCGAGTGTGCTGGCCATTACACCGCGAAGGCGGGAGAAATACTTTACATATTTTCCTTTCTAAAGGGCCACTGGGGATTAGGGTACCCAGTCGCCAAAGCTTGGTGGTACAGAATCGTCATCCACCACCTTTTATAGCTCGGGCGCCACTGAAGAGACATTGAGGGATTTTGAGCAGGAGACATGAAAAATGAGCAATGCTCTCGCTGGTATTAGAGCCTCGGACCTCTCGAATACGCGCGGAGTGTACTGGCCATTACACTACGAAGGCATGCTAAGTAGGTGGGAGAAATATCTTATAAGATATTGTGTGAAATCATCTTTCCTCAAGACTATAGATGTTCGTGAAGTTTTTAAACAAATCTCGTACTCTGGATCAAATATCCCGTTTTAAAAACTGCTCTTTAATTATTAGAAAGCGAGCAAATTGATAAATTTACTACTTCGAGTTCTTTTGATGAAATTAATTTATTTATTATTAATTAATTTATTTAAATGTATGATAAAGTTTAAATAATTTAGCCTTTATTTGCGTTTGGATCTTTGTTATCTAAATATTAACTAAAAAGGCAGCATAAAAGATGATTCTTGATATTTATTAATCAATGCCAAGAATACCAAAATTATGCTTACGGGTCTCAGTATTAGTTTTCTGTAAAGTGAAGTTTTCTTGTGTTTGAAAGTTAAGAAAATCAGGGAAGCATTTCTCTAGCCTTGAAAATAAAGAAGAGCGGGAGAATTTTCCTACTAAAAATTTACGACGTTTTCCTTTTTCAAGAAAGGAAAAAGCCAAGATTACGCTTCTTTAAGCGCTGAGTGTCTAGAGACTCGCACTTCTTCATTCACAGCCATCCACAAACCTGAAATATTTTGTACTTAAAAAACTTCAAGTTTATCCTTTGGTACAATAAATTGTTAGTTGCTGCTCGAGGAAAAATTCAATAAGTGTTTCAATCGGATTGCTTCTGTATTCATGCTCTTGAAATAGCAAATGTTCGAGTAAGAATGAAAAAAATACTTGCTTACATTGTTACGATACTTTATGATGTTAAAACTTTAGTATACAAATGGGGTAATGTTAAGCGTTTTCTAATATTAACTGTTATATGCATTTCAGTTCATGACACTATTTACTAACTGTGCTGTATTTAGAGTATTAACTAATAGTATTCCATTAGAAACTAAAGAATGCAAATTTAAGTGCTCTTTTTTCTAAATGACAATTATAAATGGCTCTTTTCTTCAGCTCACGATTGTTAATTAAACTGTCATTTCAAATAACAAGAAATGGAAAAACGGTCCGCACCTCACTTATGAGGTATCACCAGAGAGACAAAGGCTAAAGGAATTTGGAATCTTGAAATTTTGGTTAAGTGTTAGGACGAAAGAGGACTTCAGACTTCTGTCTGGACAGATTTCTTGGCCTCGCCAAACTCTTTATTAAAACCTTAAGATTTTTACATACATCAGACAAACAGATACAAACGTCTTTAACACAATTTGAGACACTTTTTAAACAGTAAAACTGATAGGAAAAATGTGGAAATTGAATCAGTTAACATAAAGACATTGAGACTCATATGACAGTGATACACTTTTTAAATGCAGTAATAATAGTAACTGATACACTATTTAAGTGTGATACACTTTTTACATGCGGTAACAATAGTAACTGAAAATGTAGAATTATAACATACTGAGTACAAAAATTGAATACATAAAACAGTGAGTAACAATTTGGAAAAAGCTCATGATCATTGTTTGAACAATTGGTTTTCATTGTCATAGATGTATTTCATGTATTCTATAAGGATTAATCGTCCCTTATCTTTGTTAATTAGCTTTCGAAGTGAATCTTCATTCATACTTCGTTTGAAAACTTGCCGCCTTAAATCCGAGAATTTGGAACATTCCAATAGAATGTGCATGACATCAGCAGTTCGTAAGCCACAGGGACATTTTGAATTCATTAGCTTGTAAGTAAGTAGTTAAGTAAGACGGAAAAGCTCCATGTCCAGTTAGGATCTGTGTTAGGAAGAAATCGGAACACATTCTTGAAGTCTTCACTGTGGGAATGAGTTTATACGTGTGACGACTTATATCAAGATTATCCCATCGCCTCTGCCATTCTTGTAATGCCACTAGTTTTAACTGCTTTTGATGCAACTTTAATATACAACTTTTTAATATACAGATCACATTGGATCGTACCGTCCTTAGCATACTTTTCGTCCTTAGCATACTTAATTCATTTCCAACATGGCCAATATGATCTTTGATCCGATGTAATTGGAGCCGTAGTTGAGTAAGGATCTTTCTTATATCATGAACTATACCAAGGTTCGAATTAAATTTTGTTATTGCTTTTAATGCTGCTTGGCTGTCCTAGTATAGATGACAAGGCTTCGTTGGAATGTTTTCTCTCATGCATAGTAACGCTTGATGTATTGCGTCAATCTCCACTTAAAATACTGTACAGTGGTTTGGTAATTTGTAGGATTTACGCATGTAGTATTGCCCATTGAATAGGACACAGAAAGCCTCCTCAAAACCTGTTTCCATTTTCGATCCATCTGCGAACAGTTCGTATCCATCATTTGTTGGCGGATCCGAATTCCAGACTATTCTTGGAATATGGGCTAGGTGGATTGTCCATTTTGAGGTTCCTTGTTCAATCTCATTCTTCCTAATGGACTGATCATAAACTGTAATGTCAATATTATCATCCTAAAGTTTAAGATAGGAAGCTTCTCTATCCAGTTGAATTTCTATTGGTAGTTCTCCTAAGATAACTTGCAAGGAAGAATTTGAGGCAGTTCTATACCCTCTCGTTATTGCCAATAAAATTGGCCGCCTTAGGAATCTTTCCCTCATACGTGCGGTAGAATTTTCCCACCAAGCCTTGCAGGCTAACAAACTGCGTCTCTTCTTGGGCGGTAGCTGAAACAGTAAGAACCAAACTCAAAATCTGTAGATATTAACAAGTAGTAGAATTACACTACAGGGCTCAGTCTATCCTGTTTCCTAACAGAGCGTTGATCAATTTAGTGGCAGCAAAGTAATAGCTGTTACGCCACATTTAACCAGCAATAACTGCTAAGCCGAAGCTCAGGCTACAATACGCCCAGAGTTTTCTCAGACTCTCTAACTTTCACTTCTGTAACTTGATACTTAAACCTTTTTCTTCCACTTGTAGAATATGCATTCCTTCACGCGCGCCACCAAATTTAAATATTCTAGCACTGACAATTAGGGGAATGAAGGCTTATAGGAAAGGAACTTGAAATATGAATTTAACTGGTTATTTAAAATAAATATAAATCCTCACAGGCTAGTAACTCTGAATAAATGTCAGCATAACCTGCTCGAGAGTTTCTAGTAATGTCTTCGCATATTTGTATTTCATTCATTCGATTGGGGATGATTAAGTCTACTCGTTACACATTTAAATAGGTTTTCTTCTCAAAGTCTATAAATTGTCGCAAAGTCTATAGAATTGCATACTGAGGTTCATTCTTAGATCTATCTCATTAATACACCATACATTTGTAGTTTTGACTTCCTATACATGATTAGTTTTCGACTCAAGATAGATAAATTAGGAGCAGCGTTGATATTATGGATTCCTCTTTATTTTGTTTCTCTATGCATTATATACAGGAATATTTCGCAGCCTTGTCTTCTATCTAGATTTTGTACATAAGCCAGAACAAAATAAAAAAAAACTTCTAGTTCTTTTCTTACACTTTTCTATTCTGAAGCACCTTCTTATACTGTATATGTATAATACTGTATATTATTCTTCTTCTATATTTATATATACTTCTTATACTGCATATACTGTATATTATTCTTATACTGTATATATACAATGTATATTTTTGCATATATATAACGATAATATCCGTTTTAAATAACTCATTTTCTTTTGTAATGAAAACCATTTTGCAAACTCATCTCTGTATTTCAAAAATACCCTTACGTGACATTCTATTTGATTTGTTTTAACTAGCCAAACTTAAAAAATATCATAACTTACCTTAATAGTATTAGTGTGTATTGTTGTAAGAAAATGGAGAAATTTGAAATAGTGGATTAACTAGTACGAAACATATCCAAAAAGTAGAGCCGCTGTGGCAATAAGGAAAAAAAAACAAAAAAAAATGTTAGTTGACCAATACAATTTTGTTTTAAAATTATATACTTTGGGCTATTATTTCTCATAGACGTCCATAGCACTGACGCAATTATCGTGCTAAAGACACGTTTGTATGCTAAAGACACGTTTGTACTAAAGACACGTATCGTGCTAAAGATACGTATATACAAATATACCCTTGTCATACAGATGTCTAGTCAGTCCATTGAGAAATGCAGTTACCTTGCTGAAGCTTTTCGTTGATTGTGAAACATTGGCCATTTAGAAACTCTTTTCATTCTATGAAAAACGTAAACCACTAGAGACGAAGTCGTAACTGTGGGCTAGATATTCCAAAGCTTAATTAAAATCCAAAACTTTATCCATTAAAATATCTTAAGCAAAAGTTGTGACGATCGGACGTTGCCGAAGAGGATGACCTGTTTTTGGGTTAAAAATTAAACTTTAATATTTGTGAAAAGTTTCAGTAGAAGGCAACTGTCTTTCTCAATAATCTGACCAAGTATGCTTATATGGAATAATAACTCACGTCGTTAGCTTCAAAATTAAACTATTGATTTCAATAAATTTCCCTCGCTCTCTCTCTCTCCTCTTTCTTTAAATATGGAATGTGGATTATTTTCTAGTCATGCCGCTTACATAAATTGCAATCTTCACGTTTCTCGGGCGGAAAGGGGGTAGGAGGAATTAAAAAAAACTATTAACGTAATTTTAAACTGATTTGTAAACTTGATTTAATTAACGAATGCAGCAATCAATTTAAGATTTGAAAAAGAAGCAAAAAATGCAAGAAACAAAAACCTAAACAACTATGAAATTAAAGTATGCTTGTAAGAAGAAAATTAAATAGCTACGATTTAAAGTAAAGTGCCATTACTACTAATCATCAACTTGTGAAATACGTTTTGATAATAGGCAATGTAACCTGAAATTGGTCTTGATAATAAACAGTTGAACTCTTAATTAGACAAATTAAATTGAAAGAAAGGATTTAATGTTATTAGTTAGTCAAGTGGTAAATGTTACTATTTGCAGTTAACGGAAACGAGGAAAGAAAGAATGACAGGCCTGATTTTTCATAATTACTTGGGCTTTCGTAATTACTTTGATCCTTTTAAGCGCTTGCCTTTGTCGACGATTGATCTCAGATATTTATCCTAGCATAGAAGAAAGTCCAATATGAAACGAATGCTGTAATTATCATTTCGAGTTTTATTAAACTGTTTGACCCGTACTAATATAGCAATGCACATTAAAATGAATGTGATGAAAATAATTATTTTAGTAAAAACGAAAGGAATTTACCTTCTTTCGTAGGTTTAAAAATTTAAATGATATTGTTTTGTGCGTACGGGCTCGTTATGGACTGAATGCACAAGTCATTAAAAAAGTTAACAAACCTTTATTCTATCCGCAACAAATAAATCAAAATGCTGAAATATTTCTTCAGAGATAATCGTACAATATCACAATATCTCAAACGTTAAGGAAAACTCAATTTAAAAACAGATAAAGCTAACCCAATCTTACAGCGAAATCGCTACAATCAATAACAGCATTAAGTAAACAAACAGTTCGTTTAAAGCAGCTACAACTACAACTGAGATGAGGTGTTTAAATTTGGCTTTTATAAAATTTTTAATTAAATGAATCTGAATGATCTGGTGAAACCTCGATTTTTCTCAATTTTTGTGGATGGCAACAGCAATTACGAGACATTCATCTATTAAATATTAAATGCACGCTCTCTTCTATTTTTACTTTTCCGACGTAGCTTTTGGCTTTTACTTCAAAAATCGTCTGCGTTGCATGGGAAAATAAAGCAATTTTAATTACGATTCCAAAAAAGTAGCCAAATAAATACGAAATCCGTAACAATATATTTAGCGTTTCCGATAATAAAAGCATATTATTAAGTAGAACAAAGAAATAATGGTAGAGTACAGAAAATCGTAATATCTTATCTGTAATATTTTTCTTTCTTTATTTTTAGGAGAACATAATTCATTTTTCATGTTATTCTATGATAAGAACTTCAATGATTTTGTTTCGCCAATCTTTCAAAATAATTCAATGGATATATTGTTTTCAATTATAACATAATCGTATATTAAAGTTACTGCTGACAGTTGAATGAGGTGGCTTCGGAAGGTCTTTGTGGCTTTCCTCATGTATAAATTTTTTACGAGACATTTTCCTTTAAAATTTCTCCACAAAAGCATTTCTTTTTAAATCATAGGGTGTTTTGTCGTAGTTACATTAGAATAGCTTCTTTCTTGCTGGACAATCAATACGTTGAGTCATACTACTAATGCTTCCCTTTCGGAAATGACGTATCCTTTGGTGCCACGAACAAGTAGATAGAAGCTAGGCCAGGACTTCGGTGACCTTTCCATAGGTGACTGAGGTATTGCTATACCTAGATAACTGTTAAGCCTTCGCGTCAATTTGGAATTCCAAGAAAGAACATCCCGAGGGGCGGTCCGAGGTTCTGACACCCTTCTTCAATTACTACTAACATCTCGACAGGATTTCGGCTTGCCTTGTGTTTTGACTGCTCCCTCGCCACACAAACATTGCTCCCTTGCCCTGACAAATATCCATAACTCCTTCAGAATTCTCATCTATGCCTAGGCGGTGAGGTAGGTCAGTCATAATACAATTAATTTGGTAAGGCAGTCATAATACGATAGCTCAACAATAACCCTCGAAGACTGTTTACGGATGAGAGCCAATTTCTCTTACTAGGTACGACTGCAAACTAACGGTACATCGTAGACTCCTACAGCGCTAACCGCTGATTGTTCCTGAGCTACACTTACTTGCTGTTCGGCATGAGTTTTGACTTTTGCTTTGTGAAACATTAGCCCTGAGCAAAGGTTTGTTTAGGACCTATTAATTTGTATGTCCCCTTCAAAGCTGACTTGAACATCTGCTCAAAATTCCCTGCAAGTTGAAGACTTTGTGTTCTGTCTTTGTGTTCTGTTAAGTTTTGTGTAATGATTACTATTACAAATTAATAACCATGTTCATTTTAAACTTTCACAAACTGCAATTATTTCTGTAAAAATGTACGGTTTTATAGATGTGGCCCATTAAAATACTGAAGAACAGTATAGGATTATCGAATGTGCATATTATACTTGTCTCGGCAGAGAGTATTAGGTTTCGCTTAGTCTCTGCATGATTGCAGGTTAGAGGTTATGAGGAAAGGTCTTATGGAAAGCTTTCAGTATACATTAGAAAGCATGTGACCATTAACCCATATTTTCTCATCGTCCTAAAAATAGGACAGCACACATAAATGGTCTTTGTATAAAATCTTTCAAGTAATTTAATTCAAATTAAAAATTATTTTTATTTAAGAGACATTTAAATATATCGCAAGTGAGAATTAATATAGATAATTTTTTTATTAATTTTTTAAAATGGGGACTTTTGCAGGATTTTTTTACTTATGTTTTCAACGTACAAGTTTATTGATTTTGAGCTCCAAGAAAAACAAACATATAAATTTATTGATATAATATTCCATACTTTTATATCTGTAAAAACATTATCAAAAGCGTTTACCTAAATGATTAATTTTCCTTCCATTTTTAACTGTCCTGAAAATAAGACGACAGTAAGATCCACTACTACCAAATCCGCATCAGTTTGTAATGGATATAATCCCTTTTTCTCTGTTACATTCCAAACATTGCTATTATACAACTAACCCAGGCATTTAAGGCTAGCTGGCAAGTGCACATTACATAACACACAGGTGTGGGAAATGTGGGGGAGGGGGTTGAGTAAATGTTTCCGAAGTAGACCAAATTTCTCTCGTTTTCGCATGCTTGAATTTTAGAGAAGAATAAAACTCCAAAGACATAGAAGAAGAAACTAATTAAGAAAATCTTGAATGAGCCATTATCTCATACAATTGTCCAGAATTTGCTGTCAATAATTAGAAATCATGAGATACGTAAGATTTACAGAGATAATTTCTTTACTTCAAATCAATTATTATCCGTTCTTACAAATAAAACCTTCTTCGCTACAGGTACTGTTAGAGAACATAGAATGACTAAATGACCATTTATACCCTCTAAAATAATGTCAAAAATGGGACGCGGCTCTTCAGGTAGCAGTTTTGATTGAAAAAACAAGGTTGCATCAGTTCGATGGAATAAGAG
This sequence comes from Stegodyphus mimosarum, assembly GCA_000611955.2. Classification (NCBI taxonomy): domain Eukaryota; kingdom Metazoa; phylum Arthropoda; class Arachnida; order Araneae; family Eresidae; genus Stegodyphus; species Stegodyphus mimosarum. The sequence goes on along the minus strand of KK120909.1, from coordinate 255,549 downwards.
TTGTGTTGTTTCAGTAATGTCCAGTTTTGAAGAAATAAAAATTGTATCAACCATAGAAAGAGTAAAAAGTGGCAGAAAACGGGTAAAAATACCGATGTTCATTGCATCCTACAATAAATATAAAAAACGCAATTGACCTATCTGATAATCAGCTATACTTCAAGGAAAGGAAAGATACTGCCTTTATTTGTTAATGCGTTTGAAACGGCATTTGTTGCTTCATGGAAGCTCAATCACTTATTTAGTCATGATAGTCTAAGTCTGCTTGATTTTCGAAGACACATAACAGTTGCCTATTCGAGACTTTATTCCAAGAAAACTGAATGCTCAACAGGTTAATGAAGATTTTCTAAATCTTCAGAATGAACATATTATTATGAAAGCCCCAGAAAATAGAAAGGAAGATGTCAGCTAAATACTTGCACAGCAAAACCAACAACTAACTGTAAAAAATATAACGTTGGACTATGCTTCAGATGCTTCCTCCAATTCGACCTAGGTTAGAATGATTAGCAGTGGATTATACCATTGTCCTATTTTTAGGACAGGCTGTATTGATCATACTAATTGAAATTTAGTAAGTTTTTGTTTTTATATGTATACACTGACTACGAGAAACGCAAATTTAAAATTTATAAAAAAGTATTAATTTTTCAATGCTTGGTATGATATAAGTTAATAACCCAACAGTACAGAATCATCCAAGAATAGATTTAACATTAGGAACTCAGTGTTGAGTTTTGTGAGAGCTGAACACTGAGTTGAGCCGCTTTTTGCCGGAGAGCAAAAGCGCCTGCTTTTAAAATCAGGTCAAAAGCAGGTATAAAGGTAAACATAAAAGTCTTTTAGGTGACACTGTTAGGCAGTAAGACGTGTACTTTTAATTTGTTTAATGTCGTACCTGTAAACGCTTTTCATACCTAGTAAGGTTTAGAATACCTAGTAAGGTATAGGGGTCATCTAGAGCCTAAAGTGTTTGGGAAGCATCATTAATAGGAGCATAATTCACGCGGTTTGTTTTATGGAGGTTAGAGATGATAACATTTGAGGAAAACAGCCGGATGTTGAGATAGTACAAGCTGATCATGCACAAGTTGTTAAGTAGATTCAGGACGTTATAGCACCTTGGAGGATTTCTTGAGCTTGCGGGGAAGTCGTAGGTTGGCCGGAAATAGGTGTGTTGCGAGATCTCGTAAACGTTTCAGATTAAGAAGTGACGGAGGGTTCTGCAGCAACTGTAAAGCGAGATTGACAGGAGAAGTGATGGACGGTTCTGAAGGAGAAATAGTAAGCTCCGTGGTCGTTTAAGAAAGTTGTTGATTGTTAAAGGGCTATAAAAGGGCAAGGATGATAAGGGAAAATAAAGTGTCAGAGAAATAATGCTATTCGATCAAACTGCTAAACGGTGCTGAAGATTAGAGACCAGTCACCTCAGAATATGAAGAAATTCTTGGTGATATCAAAGTGTACGGAGCTGCCACATACGCAAGCAATTCTAAAGGGATTTCTCTCAATGGCATTATTGGATACAAAAGCTTAGAATAGGTTTCTAGTGGAATTAGGTTTTCAAAAATGTTTTAGAAAGTACAAGTTATTTAAAGTCGTAGATACGAAACTTGTAAAGGCACAGCGTCAGTATTACGAGTGCATAGAAAATGTAATAATAAGCAACCAAGTAAAAATAGGAATTTATTTCATGTGACGAGGAATTTTCAGACAAACTGGGATATTGACACTGGAATTAAAAAAACACAGTCACACGGATGGCTTTCTAGACAGATACATTAGAGGCAGATATGAGTAAAACCCAAGAAAAGTGAATTATGCCACCAATATTGAGTCTCGAATTCCTGCTACCGACTAAGAAGAGCAGGCTCTAGGATATTGTAAGCATTTCCTGTTTTCTTTGGTGAAACATTTGCGTTGAAGCCCATAGAAATAGATACATGTTATAAACATCAATGTAAAGTAAAACTCGTATCGATTCGGTAAAGAGGACATTTAGAGGAAGGAATAGTAATTTCCAAAAAATTCAGTAATTCCAATATTTTCCACAAATTATTTCTACGCGATAACTTGTAGTATTCAAACTTTTGTGAGTCTTTATATAGGAATAGGAAAATAATTAATCATAAATCTTGGCGTTTGGCCGCAGACTGTAAGAGGCTAAACAGCATAACAAAATATCCAGATTATCCGTTGCCGATAACTCAAAATATAATTAAGAAAGTTAAGTCGATTAAATATATGGCCACCTTGGATTTAATTCCTGGATATTTTTGCATAGGAAGGAAACCCGACGATAAGACGGTGTTAACAACGTCATTCTAAATCCAGGACTTCAGTAATTCTGTGTCATCGCTACGTTCTAGCGGGTGACGGAAATAATTCTGCTTTCGCACTACAAAAATTAATATTTATTTATTTGGATACATAATTCCAACTAACAAAAGCTTCACAGTTGGTGCGCCCATTGGAGACTTACGAGATGTGGATCTGAAAGTAAATGTATCAAAAGTAAAATTTGGGGCTTTCCTTCGTTACTTAGTTTACAAAATACCACAGAAAGGGACAGATGCACATGTGTTAAAATTATTGCAGTTAAAAATTTACCCTGTACCGTTTCGGTGAGTTAGCATCATTTTTGGGGTTATGATCGTAATATAGGAAATTCCAGCCCACCAAAAAACAAATTATAGCCAGTATTTGCTATGTAGAATAAAAAGCAGAAAACAGTATTGTTTAATTGAAACGACAGTAATACCGAATATTTTACGCAAATCTGTTGTGTTGGAAAAAATTGGTGTTTTACTTATAACTTAGGAACAAATGGACAGTCATTAGAATGAATAACAAAAATTCATCTCTGTCAAAGACGTTTCAGTCGTAGATGTGTAAGGTTGTTATTATTTTGCATAACCAGTTATTTCATGATTTATGTCTTTATTGTCACCTCTCTTTCCGTTTCATCATCTGAACACACATTAGATCAAGTATTTAAGTTGAGGTTGTTAGATAGTAAGACAGAGGTTGTTTCTGCTGTTGTGCGTGCACGATACGTTTCTCCCACCTCTGATGACCCGAATTACTCGCCTTTGTATTATTGCTTCCGTATATTTGAATACTTATAACGGATCGAATTGTGAGCCAACTTCGCGTTAAATTGAGTTGTATAGCCGTCTTGAAGTACTGGTTTATTTAAATTTTAAATTGACTGTTACTTTAAGCAATCTCGCCACAAGTGTTGGCTGAGTGTATCAAGCACGGGACGTACTTTTCTATTAAACTTTTGATTTAATACAAAGGCTAAATTTTAACCTTCTCAAGACTTTGTCATTTTCCTCAGACTCGGCGATAATTTGTTACAAGTCTGTTAGGAGTTTTGTCACTAGTACATTCTACCAAAGAGTGTCCAATTCTATAGATGTTTCAAAGAGAAGACGAATCGATTATGTTTTGATTAGGTGGAAAAACGTGTAGTTCTTACTTGAAAGAGAAGGAAGATTCTTTATTCTAAAAGAAACAGTAGACTTAATTTCTGATGCATTATATTTTCAAAACGACTAATCCGAAATACTTTACGCCATTCTTAATCTTAGCAGGCAATTCAGAATCTTTTATGAGGATGCATTTACGTAAAAATTGAGAAGGGCCAGATAAATATCCGAATAAGTTTTGCATTTGGAATGATTTAAGCATTTCAGTGCTTAATCAATTTAGAAAGAAATGTTTAGTTGATGTAACGTTATACGGAAGCAAATTTGTATTTAAAATGGCACATGAATACAAAATGCGTAATAACGTTTGTCTATCTTTAAATCAGTTTGAGTTGTAGTTTAAAGAAATCCTTTCAGTTGACATTTTTAAGTAATCACACTTGACAAGAAACATCCATTTCCAATACATTCGCAAGCAGCAAACACATTTTTCAGAACTTTTCATAAAAGAATAGATAAAACGTCTGTCTTTTTTCCCTAGATTAAGTATTTCAGATTTATTAATGAGATACAGTTTTAATATTTTTATTTTTCATTTTCGGAAATATCAAAATGCATAGGTATTCTTTCAAGAAAGACGCTTAATATATTTCTTTATTTTAATGGTAACAAGAAAATTACCATTAACATTTAAATCTGAGTCTATTTTTAATGCACGTATTGCCATCATCTAATTTTAAAATGTCACAATTCATTTCATCTTTTAAGTGCCTTTCTTTGTTGCATTATTATGAGCAATCGAAATCCTGATAATGCAAACTATAAATTTTAATGCCAGTTTCCTGCGCCATTAATAGCTAATTTAAAGCTCTTTAAAAGGAAATAAGAGGACATAAAATTTCATTAACAGTATTATTAATGATATAAATATTTCGATAACATTTATAAAGATGGTTTTGGTTAAGTTATTCGAGTATGGCAAAGCATGCAAAGTCCATATGCATTTTTTTGCAAAGAATTATTCGTCCTTTTTCTATATCTTAAAAATACAAATCTGCAGTATTTTCTAATACTATAATTAACATTTAAAACATTTTGCTAGGTTCGATGTCAATCTAGTTAAATGGACTGGTTGACCAACACAAAATGCATCACTAGAACAGGATATTGATACAGATTTACCAGCCTCGAAAAACATTATGAAAACTCATTTGGAAAAGCAGGTGATATGTATGCGGCTGGAAAGACAGAATTCAAGCGAAATACGAAGGTTTTCCTGTAAAATTCTCTTAAACGTTTAGTATAAAAATAGAAATATACTAATTTATTTCGCAATTAACTGCAAAGCATAAGACTTCATATGTATTTTCAAACGTTCCTTAATAAAATGGCAGGTTTGTTTTAGAAAGGCTGCTTTTGAATCAGATGCCCTCCATCACATTTTTGACTATCCTGCTTTGGAAAGAAAGAGACTATCCTTTCATAGACTACCGACAAATATAAGTCTAAATATGATTCTTTAAACTGACTCTTGCATTAAAGAACTCAGAGAACGCATGACATTGTTTCAGATAATGAATATAGAATAATTGTTAACTTTTAAACTGAATATATATGTAATATAATTAATACCATTCACGTCACATCTATTCATACTTCCGCCCGGATGGTATAGTGGTTAGGGGAGCTTACTGCTGTACCGAATAATCCAGGTTCGAATCCTGGAGAAGGCTCTGGTGTTTGTAAATATATAGTACTTTTGCGGCATGGGGGCATACTAAATATATGGCGAGCTAAAAGCCCTCTCGAGAGGTTAGTGTTAGGGGATGGGATATCCTCGGAGCCGTCCCCTCGGCCAGCTCTTCATCAAAATTGGCGGGGGAACTGAGCGAATTGGTACTGTCACCTGTATGGTGCTCAAGGCTCTTGCCATGCTCTTTTTGCCACGATGAACTTAGTGGGCTTGCTCTGATGTTACTGCCAGACAAGTCACAACCATTTCGATTATATTATTTGACATGTAATGTTTTTTATTATATGCATTGTATTTAACATTCCCGTTAAATAATGATGTTATACAATTCTGTCGTACTTAGATTTCCGTATTTATGAATAGCATAAGATAATTATTTATGTAAATTACAACTTTTTTTTCTCACTTTTTATGCGAACTCACTTGGCAAATGAAAGATGTTTAATTGATTTCCATAAATAATTTCGTAGAATTTACTGTTTGAGCCTAAAACAAATTTAGCTTTAATTATAAATTATAATTAAATAAATAAATAAAATTATTCCTTTCTGTCTCATCAATAGAATGATGAAAATTTTTGTCTATGGTTCGAATTCGCAACCACATCGATGAATTTGCATTTGAATTCTAGGTAAAGTCTGTAATGTAATGTGGTACTGAAATTAAATGTCTCTGTAATGTCTTGTGGTATTGAAAATCCAGAGAGTTTGATAGTTGATACTAGATGTAGAGAGTTTCCATACGACAGAGATAGGTCAGAGATTGGGAAAATGGATAAAGACTCAATAGTAAATACGTAAGTACTAAGCAAATTCTAAACCAAATATATAAAGTTTATTTTCTATAAGTGCATGCTGTAAAATGCGCACGAAGGCTTTTGTATAGGAGAAATCGGTGAATAATGCTGAACAAAAATTGATAAACGCAATAAATTTTAATATTTATTCCAAAAAAAACTGAAAATCTATTACAGCCTCAAATAATTAACACATGTTCGTTTACATAAGTTACATACGTCTAATTTAAAATTCCTTAACATTGTTGTAGATAGATAAATACATATAATAGCTACAGAAAACATTCATCTTTTGTATACGTTCCTACGTAACACATTAAGGTATTCTAATATTGAGAGAAAATCCCGTGCAAAATATTTACATACCAACCCTTATTTTTACAGAATAATCACTACTTGCAAGGAAGAGGTGAAGAGTATACTTACATCAGCACACTTTTGGAATCCAGAATCTGAAAAAATATACGCTATACTAAAGTGTAACGCACAGAAGGTCAGTCTGCAAATGCATTAATATAATCTGCCCTAACACAGTCACTTACAGTTTTTAATACTGTTCGTTATTAGTCTTAAAGGGGAGCTGTCTTCTGCATCACGCTAAATATCAGTTTAGAACGAACGCTTCATGTCACTTCGTGGGCTGGAACACTCACCCGGATTGCACTTCTTAACAGTTGGAAGCTGATATTCCAAGTCGCTAGTTAGTATCAGTCTGGAACAGTCTTTTATAATACTTCATAAACAAGAGCACAACGCTCCGATATTCGCAAACTCTCAGCCGGAAATCAGAAGCCGATATTCTAAGTTCCAGCCCAGAACAGTTTCTTTGTAATACGTCGTAATCAGAAACACAATAGCCGGATAATTACACATCACAGGCGGTGCCAAAAACCGGTAACCGAAACCACTAAATCAGGAATTAGAATGCTCACGCATCTTTTTACTTCCTTCGCTCATTAAAGAACAGTCTCGAAAAGACAGTTTCAGTTGATTATTCCTTTTGGGATCATTAATTCATATTTCTTTGCGTTACGTATATCATGACAAGAACACTACTCAGGTCGTTGCATTTTTTTCTCACGGACATTTCATTTACGGCATTCTCCCTCATCAAATATAAACCATTCAGTACAACTGATCACCTTCTCGGAGGGCGATACGTCTTCAGTAATGCATCCTTTATCTCTCACCTGCTCGAATCATCAGCGCATTAACCTCCTCTCTCGCCTTCATATTCACACTCTTCTAGTTATCATCCGTATGCTTCTTCTCCTTTTCTCCTTTTCTTTTTTATATTGCTAAGCTCTGATCTAACTAAAAAAACCCTAACTATTTCTTTTTCCGACAAAATCTTTCTCATTTAATTCGACTTCATTATTAATTAAACGCCGTCTCCTGACTCAACTACGTCTCTCTTGAACTTGCTTGGTCAATGACAGTCCGCCAAAACCTTTTCCGGACCAATTATAACCACGTATCAATTAAAATTAGGCCCAGCACATATTTTCTACAGTGCACCAAGAGAGGTGATGAGAATATTTTGTCATCTCGTTCGCCGTACGAATTCTCCGAGATAAATTCCCGCTCCGGAAGAACTCTCTCAAGAAAGTAATCAATCAAGTAGAAGTTTGCTTAGCCTTTTGTTGCAATGCAATCAGAGAATTTTTTAAACAATATGGTGGCGTGCTTCAAGTCAAGCCTATTTCTTTTTCCTTTTGGAAAGCTGCCACATCTCTTTACTTCCAATAATGAAGTAACTTTTAACTTTCCTTTGAGGCTTTCGAGCTTTAACTGTAAGAAATCCTTTTCAAAACGCAGATCTTCACCGCGACACGCCCTTCATTAAGAGAAGAGAAAATAATTTGTCTCTCTGAAGCAGAGTAAAAAAGCGAAAAAAATCCTTTATTCACAATCTAATTGTTCAGTTTTACCCGAGCCTGCATCTACCGCTCATACCCCTAATTTCTCGACTCTCCTGATCAAAATGAACAACCTTTTTAAGTAACTTTCACACCACTATCTTTACATTAGACTATGTGCTTAAGGAAAGAGATGCATTTAAGGAGGACTTTCAAAGGGATTTTCTTTCGTATTTACGTTACGCTTGAAGAACTTTCGAGGGGGGGGAGATATGAAGTCAGATATTCTGCCAGGATTCGAGGCCAGGTAGAATTACTAAGTAATTTAAGTAAATATTTTTACGTCAAAACATTTACATATTGGATGGTATTGTTTCGACTTCCTGCAGTTGTTAAATAAAATGCTAAATGATTTTATTTCGATTATCACGCGTGTTAAATACTGTTCAGCAAAAAATTTTTATCAAAATTTGTATAGAAAATTTTCCAAAAGTTTTCATTTAATCCTAGATTAAGACTAAAAATTTACCATTCAGGAGTTTATAAGCTACTCTACTGAAAATATAATTTCTATCTATAACTTCCGTTCTGGTGTTGCTAATTATGTGTTCTCTTTTTTCCGTCACGCTGCTTTATTACATAAGCATGTATGGACATTATTTATTTATGTTTTTACTAGCGATGTCTATTTTCTTTGCCTAGCCGTTCCTTCTGAAGGAAGAGCAAAAAAGAAGTGGATGGATCGATGTGCAAGAGGAAAAAGTGTGCGGTTGCTGTGAGTGATGAGGGAGCTTTCCTTGGATTCTTAGAACCCGTAAACACTTCTCGAGCTTACCTTGAAGACAGACAGGGATCTTGGCTGGATTAACATCGGTACCACTTCATCTCTCATCCTGCAATTTACCGCTGTTGCGATCCCAACTTTAGAGCGAGGTTCTTCGCTGGAACATCCGGGACTCTTCTCTTTTATTTTTTGTCTGGACGATAAAGAATTACAGTTTGTGACATTAGTTGCTGCAGGCGAAAAGGGTTTCATTCTTATTAAACAAGACATATCACAGATGAGGAAATACAGTGTCCGACATGCTGTATTATTGAATTTTTGTTTTCAAGGAAACGCTTCAAAGAGTAGAGAGTGAAGACAAAACAAGAATTTTAATGAAAAATCGGCTTAAAATTAGTTTTGGAGAACAAAAGCTATTAAGTTGTTGCTTAAAAATTAGGTGATTTAAGTAGTATAGAAAAAGAAAATCTTCTTCAATAATTTACAGAAAGTGATATTTTAAGGCACGAAAATTAGAAAGCCAGACAATTCTAGATTCATAGATATAACCTGAAACTAGGAACATCCAAAGTAATTAATGAATATTAATTGTGTATGGATTTTAAGCTAATCTTTCATTATTCCTAAACGAGTTAAAAGTGGCCGAATGACTAAGAATGCCAAATGCTGGCATTTCTACCGTGCTCGAGCCCCGATGAATAGACTGTGTTTTCCAAAGATGTGTGCATAAGATGAGCCAGTTTTCTTTAGAAAATTCTCCCCAAAGATTCTCTCATCTTACATAAAAGGTTGCGTGTGCGTTACCGCAGCTAATTAAATAAATAAACAAGGAGTAGCAATGAGACTGAAACATGATCATTTACAATGCACTTTGTGAGGCTTTAATAATTCATGTCAGTTTATCAGTTATTACAGCAGCATTAATCAGGAACAAATAAAAGAGTAACTGTAACTGCATTTGAACAATAATACTATTAGAAAGGCAAAAAATGAAATAAAATAAGAAAAAAGCCTATAATGATACATTTATCGCCTTAGGTTCGGACCTTTTGCAAATTACTAAAAGTATACTAGAGCATATTATTATTATAGAGTATATTATATATTAGTATTATATATTAATAAAAGTTATTATTGCAGATTACTAAAAGCATATTAGAACTGCATAGAATAAAACAGCCAAGATGTATTTAAACTCTCCGAGAAATTTGTAATACATTAATAGGTCATTAGCTCAAACACATTTTGCACTAGGCAAGGCATTATTAGCCTGTAGATTTTATTTCTCTTCCCTGAAATATAAAATTTTTCCTCCCAATTGTTTGTCTTTCGCGATACGAAAGGTATAACATTTCGGTGTCTCTCTCATTACGTATACTACTGCCCTCATTTTGCTTTGTAGCTATTTTATGACCAATGTTTTTACTCCAGCATTATCTAATTCTCTGTTTTCTAAATATTAAACTATATACTGATTTACCTGTGTATCACCTTCCATTGGAATATGCCAAACGTCTTCTAATTTATAAGAATAAATTCAAATTTACGTCGAAATGCTTTATTTAAGCAACAATCCACTCAGAATGAATTTGAGAGCAGTAAGACGCACTTAAGAGATCATTTGCTAAGCACTTCACATGTGAAGAATTTAGATCACAGCAGTTATAATGTAACGGCTATAGCAATATACATAAAGACCAAAAACAAAAGAACAAGCAGGATGATGTTAATTTCTAGATTTTGAGTGCTCACTCACTAACCATTTTGGGGCAATAGACCAGATTCAACGTAAATCATAGTTACTGCAAATTATGGGATATTTCATTAATGAATTACATTTAGCTACTGTTTTGTAAGATATATTTTAGTTTTATAACTGCTATTTTAATTTAGTGAACCGTTCTTGTCTTACTTCGTTTCAATTTCCTACCAGAATGAGTCTTTAGAATCGCGTTGAATGCAAATCAGGATACAATAGTATTAAAAGGAAGTTCAAATGACTTCGAGCCAGAGAATTTAGGAAGCCCGAGTAGTGTGTGTTTGCCTTTTGGCTACGTCTCTCTAAGCTGTTGTTACGCTTGGCCGTATTTTTACGTGCCTTTTGATAGTTCGCAGGCTATTTTAAGATTACGGACCAACTACTTTAGAATTGTATTAGCTTCGGGTAAATCTCTTAATTAGTCATTGGTTAGTTCTTATTTTTTGCTTTTCAGTTTAATTTCAAGTGGAGGCTTTGCTGTAAGCCCGAAGAAAGGGGCCGACTGTTAATCTTATTTTAAGTGAATAAAGTGTAATTATCCTTTCCTGAGTTTAGGATCTCTGTCTTTTGGACTAAGCGGTAATTCGCTTAACATTTCTCTAGGTTCCTCGACGCTTCATCTAATAGAATAAAAGTGAGGAACCCTACAGTTTCATTCTTCTTTTTCAATATGTAGCATTTCAAAAATATGCAAATTCATTTAACAGGACACAGGGAATATTGCCACATAAAATAAGTAGGCTTAAGAGTCAAGTTACGTTTCGGATTAAGTTGTTCGTTTATTTATTTTTTGTTTCCAATAATTTTGGTTGTTTGTGCAATTGAACATATCAAAGTGTATTAGGGCTAATTGTCTGTAGGGAGGGATTCTACTCAAAGACCTTCCGAAGGTAATTGAATATAGATTTATTACATTACGGTAATGTCCACCAGTGTTATCTGCTTAAAGAGAAGCACCGCGAAGGACTTAATAAAGGAATTTAGCTCATTTTCATGATATAGATGAAGAAGTTACGAAAATATTGATATATGGAGAAGTTACGAAAATACCCATGCAGCTAGTTCGCCGGCTAGGATTCGAATCCGAATCGAAATACGAATGTTGAGCATTCGCATACTGTTGGCCGCTAGTGGGCTCAACATTTTTAGGAAAACTTTACCAGATTTATGTTGCAAATTCTGTAGTAAGAAGAATCGGCGACTGCCGTTTGCCTTAACTTATTTATTTACTCTTGTAAGTACTCTTTGCAAGTATTTGTGAAAGAGTTCTAACAGGTTAAAATTGATAATGCAGCCATTGAAACTTAATTAGTTAAAATATTTAACTAAGTATCTTTTACTAGGCATTGTTTAATTAAGTTTGAAATTCAAAGTCAATGCGACTTAGTTTTTCTGTAATTCAAATTTTGGTTTGTGTTTTTTTTCTCTCCACTTTGATCACTAGTAAAATCACTAGGAGTTGTACTTGAAATTCGTTTCTATTTACAGAAGTTATATTTCAATAATATTTTTTCTTTTCTTTTTTATTATATTTATATATAAATAGAATATTATCTCCTGTATTAACAGAAGTTTAGTTTACAATCAAGAACTAAGTAATGTATAATCAAGAGCTAAGTAGCGTAGAATTGAAATTAGGTAAACCTAAGACTTAGGAAGTGATTAATTAGTATGCCAGGATGTTGTCAGAAGGAAAATGTTAAACAGAGAAATCCCCGCAGTCTTCTCAAGCGAAATCTACATTCAGTTTAAATTTTTAAAACGCGATTGAAGTAGTCGTAGCATTGTTGAGAGGGATATTACAATCCCGTCGAATGCTGCTTCAAGAATACTTCAGGAATCGAGCCAATGAAGCGCAAAACTATAATCATAATTTCTATTACAATTACGCCCGTTTTTCATTTTACTTTATAACAAACATGCGAAATTGCAGGAGGAATGAGAATAGCCGAACGCCTTCATAGCGTTGCACCGATATAAAGGTACCCCACCATTATGCAAGTCAACAGCTGTTAGAAAAGACAAAAATCTTCATAATGGTGCTACGGCATAAGGAGGCGTGTACAAGCTGAAGCTCAATTTCTGGTTTAAAACTGATCTTTGGCACCCTAATGCCACTCTGACGCGTTTCATAAAAGTATGCGCAACTTTATGTAGGTCCAGTTTCAAAGCAATTCAAGCCAGAACTAGTCAAAGTGACTTCCAAAATTGAATTCAAAATTTAAAAAAAAGTATTAAAAACTATATATATCACTTCCACCCCTTATGTTTATACCAGTTTGCATTTCGGAGAAAATAAAGTTATTGAAATACGCTAGTCATTCCTTGGAACACAATCTAAAAAATGTTCTAATTGACGAAATTTTAGACACCCTTATGACATTTCGGCGTTTTCCGTTAAGGCGCGGGCCTCCTTTATGCTAATCAAACCACTTTTTCATAAATGTGCGGGTAACTTTATAGCAATTCAGCATTTTTCATAAGGGTGAAGGTATATTAATGCAATGAACCCGTTTTTCAGAAAGGTGCTGAAGATTTTTTTCATCCTTTGTTTAGTTAATAATCAGAAAATGAAATGAAAATCAGGCTTGCATAAGGGTGCGCATTTCTTTATGAAACGCACCGGATTAGCATACGTTTGCCGACGATCAGTTTAAAGCCAGAAACTGATCCTCAGTTTGTGCACGCTTCCTTATAGCGTGGCGCTGTTATGAAAATTTTTATCTTTTCGGTAGTGCTCGACTTGCAAAAAAGTGCAGCACCGACTGGGACACTGATATGAAACGGTCCATGTCGAACAATTGCAGGGCATTTGACCCCGTGTTCCCAATCTCCGACTGGAGTTAGCATTCCCAGCAACATTCAGCAGATTTATCTCAACGAACTATTTTCAGCTACAATGGAACGATGCAATTTTTAACGACTTTTCTTTTTTATTTTGGCAATTTACAGTGAATCAGTTTTTCTATTAATCTGTGGTACTCAAACGGAAGAACTGAAAATGATGTCTTATCTTTTTCACCTTCATTATAATTATATTTTTTACAATAGTTTCAGCTTCTCTTTCCTGAACTGCTTATTTTAAACTAAATGTGTACCTAAACGCTTGCTCATTTTTAAATCTTATTTTTAATAATATATTAACTCATTATATCATTTTAAAGCTTTACTTGTTTGTTGTATAGTTCTGCTATTCAGTTTATTTTTCAGTTCTGTCAGTTTATTCCGTAAAACTTAAAATGTTCTCGAGAAGTAAAGAAAAAAATAAAAGTAAAACTTTATTCTTTGGTTTAATTTCTTTACTTTAATTAAAGGATTTTATTTTTAATTAAAGGACTTTTAAGAGATTAGTTTATCTGAACAGGAAATTTAGCAGACGCCGGAAGTAGTATGTATATTGGGATTGCATAATGGGCATTAAATTTAATTGCAGAAATGTAAAACATTACGTAAAAAGCATTAATTTGTGACATGGTGTTTTCTATCGTAGCATCAGTAAAAATTAAAATATTGTTTTTAGGTTTTCTTTCCTTTAAACTCTGAAATATCTTTCTGCTTGCACAATAAGCGCAAGGAAGTTATAAATTCTCCAGAGATTTATTTTTGTCATAAAATATCTAAAATATTAGTTAAATGAGCAGTTGAATTAGAAGGAATGCGACTGAAGATAGTGAAAGTAATTATTCTTTTTTTGCTAGATGTAAAAGCCAGAAATAAAATATAAATTATGAAAAAATTCGAATCTGATATCCTGATGTTTAAACAGGATTACTTTTAAATAGAACTTTTACTGTAGTTTAAGGAAACATTTTCTGTTGAAATATTAGTGACAGCAAAATCAATGTTATTCTCATTGAGTAATGGAAATAAATAAAGGAGCCCTTCAAAATCTCCCAGTTTACTTTAAAATACATTTTCAGTCTTAAATGCTTATTTCTAAACATGGCATCATATATCAGGCACAAACTCAGTACACGAAAGTTATTTGGATTAATCAGAATGAAAGGAAAACCTTTTGAAAAACTGTTCATAGATGTGTTGTTCTAGTTTAAAATTGAATCAAATAAGGTAGGCATACAGGATACGACAATATTGGTCACATGATTTATTTTTCTAAAATAATGAAAAATATTTTTTCACTTCTGGTTAATGTTAGAAATTGGCATTTCTTATTGGTTGCAGCGTTGAAAAACGACGCCATTTAGCTTTATTATGGAAAAAGGAGCAGAATACTTCTTCCGGATACTCGTACTTTGTAGTTAATCTGAATCCTGTTTATTGCTTTTGACCTCGTTGTTAGGTACTTTAATGCCCTCAGTTTCTATAATGCGTGCTTGTTACCTGCGTTGATTAACCAAAGCTACTAGATTATGACTGTATCAAAGAATGTATTTTCCCAGGATATTTTCTTAGAAAGCGAAATGCAAATTGATAACTAGGTTCGTATATGAAAAAAAAAAGATTCTCAAAGAACTCAAAACCGATGACTGGCTTATGTACATGATGTAAAGAACTTGTTCCAATTCAAAATGTATAAAAACACCACTGCTTTGCGTTGTATTATAAATTGATTAAATTTATCGACAACTCTTTCCTGTTTTCTTCTCTTCTTTCAACAACTGAAAATCAACTGAATGACTTACAAATTTTATATTAAGCCTTGAAGAACAGAGGAAGACAACTGAGAAAATTGGTTTCCATTCCAAACCCCTCTTTATCCAAAAATAAGGTATGCTGATATGATCCATGTTACTCAAGTAACGTTAACTAAAATTTTCGAGAACTCCATAGATAATGCGAAAGACAGCAACCATTATTAAGTGGAATGAAAAATTTAAGCGTAACGTTAGAGAAATATTAATTTAACTCTGATTTCAAATTATCAGTTGTCGAATACCTAAAAATAGAAATTATTAAATAAAATACGTTCCGTATATAGTTGAGTCCGTATTGATTCTTCTGCCTGTTGTTAAAACAGATAAAATCCTGATATTCCTAATTTTTCCGGAACAAAATTTCGGTGATCTAGATTTTTTTTTATTTATAAAGTTCCACCTAAAAGATATTTCGCAAGTTAAGAAACGAATTACTAATTAGAGCTCTTTTCAGAGGCCTGTATGAAAATTTGGATGGTTGAAAAATATTTCTACAAGTTGTCACATGACCAAAATGTTTGCAGTCGTAATGCCTGCCTTATTTGATTCATTTCTTATACTAGATCCATAAGCTCATGACCAACAAGACAAGAAATATTTAATCTCATAACTTGTTTTAATTACGATACCATTATATAAATCTAAATCTATATAATTCTAATAAATTATATAATTCCAACAAAATTTTGCTGTTCTATAAATAT
This sequence comes from Stegodyphus mimosarum, assembly GCA_000611955.2. Taxonomy (NCBI): domain Eukaryota; kingdom Metazoa; phylum Arthropoda; class Arachnida; order Araneae; family Eresidae; genus Stegodyphus; species Stegodyphus mimosarum. The sequence goes on along the minus strand of KK120909.1, from coordinate 239,802 downwards.
TAATCATCCTAATGGCATACTACTCTATCCAAACCTATGCTTTAAAGTCGTAAAATTTTTTTCCAAATTAAACAGCTTTGCATTGTAAAAAAAAAGATTATTTTATATCTACAAACCTATTCACAAATTTTACATTACATGTAAAGCTAATTAATTTAAGTAATTTCATTACGGTTATTTAATTTATTTTGAAGGATTTCGAATAAATGTCATGTGCCATCAGAAATTTTAATTTACTTTGCTTAATTCAAAAAAGAAATGGCAAAATGAGTAGCTCTTAAGCTTTAATTAATAATTCTTTTTATACGAGATACTAAATTAAATTGTGAAATATAAATTAGTTATATACTGCTGAACTTATCTAGAATTAAAATAAAAACGTTTTTCTAAAGGTTTCATGCAATAGATTCATTTTTATTATTTCTTTTACGCCTGTAACTAAATAATTTATATTTTAATTAATATTCTTTACGTCAAAGTTTAATGACGATGTCAACGTAATTTAAAACTAAAATACGAAGACCTGCAACTGATAGCACATCCTCTCCATATCAGAAAATATGTTAAATAGAATGATAAAATGTTGTTCTAAAATTCTTTCTGTTTACATTACAGTATGGATTTTTACAGCATCGCTGAGAACTGACTAATTGCTTTTACCTTGTTGTAAGCAAAACATTTTATAAATTTAACATTTTGTTAGTTAAATGCTTCAAACGCTATTAAAAATTAATAGAATATATGTTTTAAAGAATATTTAATACTTTATCAAACTTACATGCATAAAAGCACGATATGCATTTCAGAAGCTATTTATTATTTAATTTACCATTTTAAATTAATTTAAGTATTTAAAAGTGAGTAGATATTTAAAAGTAAAAAAAAAGAAAATATAAGTAAGAGTAATTTAAATTTAAATTTAAAGTATGCCAAACTTTAAACTAAAATTTAATTCATAACTAATTATTTTTTACAAATATATAGTAGAGTTTAGTTATTACTATGCCCTACGATAAATCCTGATATTTCTTAGAAGTTTTCTTTTGACGTGGCGGGCTCTTCGGGTAGGAGAGGTTGCGCCTAAATCTGTTTTCTCATGTTCCGTAAAGTTTTCTATCACACTTTCAGAATGCATCTCAACACTAATACATAAATACAACTAAATAAATCATAGGAAAATAAATAAATCCCTGGAAAAGAAAAGAAATTCGAATAAAAAAATCAAGTAATGGTTTTAAAAAAAATTAAAGTATTTAAAACTTTATATCGTGAACAAAATTCTAAACAGTAGAAATGACATTCCAGTCCTTAAAAGTTTAGATTGGTGTGTACACCACGTAACTTCCTTGTATGGAATATTAAATTATACGCATTTTCCTGCATTTCGTTTAAACATATATCCTCGAATTTCATTACAGACGTATTTCTTATTCAATTAATTCAGTTTTCACATTGCGGCAAAGGAAAAATACATTCGATAGCTGCCAAAATGGATCTTTTCGTTGAAATATGATACCCGGAATTTATCATGATTCATTCCTTTACTTTCATGATTTACTTACATTTCATGATGCTTCCTTTACTTGTTAAAGTTGTTCTGAAATACTTTCTTAAGCTGGACATGAGAAATACACTCAGAAAGAACATCTCTGACATTTCGATGGCCGTTACTTCAGCTGCAAATGGCATTTGAAGCAGGATCTCTTATATTACCATCTCCAGGCATGTCTTTGTTACAAAAACTCTGTTTTCTCAAAGCATCTGTCTCTTCGTTTTCTCAAATTTCAATACTAAAATAAATAACTGTTGTTTAATAAATACCAATATAAATTGCTCTTTTCCTCATTTAAAAATACGTGTGTATTATTATAGGCATTAGACACAAAAAGAAATTACATAAACTGAAGAAATAGTTTTATTAGAAGAATGTTCTTGAATTAAGACAAGGCCAGGTGTAGTTAACAATAATTTTTCTTGGAAAATGTTCACATATTTCCGTATTGAAATTTCTGCTTGTTTAACAATTTTAAGTTTTCTCAATAAACCTTCACATTTCCTAGCGCTTATAACCTATTCATAGGGATAAAAAATGTTATTCAGCTACACAAATATTATATAAGAGAAAGCGGGGAACATGAAAAACGGTATATGAAAATTTAGAGAAATGTATGGCGAATTCCACCTTGATTAGTGCAATTAGCCGTTTTAAGCTGCGGTCAAGAGAAGGTGCTTTAACGTATGCTGTAGATCAAAGATCAGATATAGTGCATTAATATGGAATTTTGTTTCAAATCGCAAAAGTATTTCCTTAGATGAAACGTTAAGATTAGTTCCCAGTGATGCACTTAAAAACAGTTTATAAATGGTTCGATCGACTGTCTGCCCAAAACAAGTCCGTCAGTCAAAATCTAACATCAAAGTAATATGGGTTTTTTGGTTTTTGATGAAACTCTAAGAGCTTATGCTTAAAAAATACTATTAACATTTCGGAATATTATAAGGGCTTACTGGAGCATTTAAGAAACATTGTGCATGAAAAAGGCCTAAGAAATGAGTAAACAATTTATGTTCCTTCTTGGCAAGATTTCTGTGTCATCGCTTCTGGTAGTGCAGTATCTATAAAAATTATGTGGGTACTCAAATATTTTATTGATATCTGTCTGTACGGGATTTATGTCTTCTTCCGTTAATTGAGTGAGAATGACAAATGATTTAAGTCCATTTAGGACACCAAAACATCCGCAACTAAAGGCATTGAAGAAAGAATTTGGAAACTATTTCACAAACTTGCAGAAACGACTAAAAATTTTCGAAAGTGAGGGATTATTCCCAGGGAAATATTTAACAAAAATTTGTCTTTCCTTACAATATTAGATTTTCCTCGTTTAGCACTTTTATTTTTGTCTTCACAATATGTAAACTGAGGGCTGTCAATATGAGGATAACACATTTGCTCTACACTTCACATCTCAGCTTTTAGACTTAAATTTCAAATTTCTCATTTTTCCATTCTACCACTTCTGAGATGGATGTGCAAATTGTTGTGTTGTACGCACTTCAACTGGCAACACTTTACAGTATAGAAAATGGTCTTCAGACGTTTAAAAGCAGGTTAAAAATGTTGGAAAAAAAAACCTAAATTTTCTTTTTTATTTCAAATGCTAAAAGCGTGATACAAAATAATAAAAGCCCTTAGGTAGATCCAAAATGCTATGGATTTTCATTTGTTGATTTATTCATGTTTCAAAATAAGCGACGTTCTCTTTCCAAAATATAGCATCTACGTGTCTAGTTACTCAATATTCAGATCATAACAGGTTATGGGATTGAGATATGCTAAGACACGTTTCATGTTCATATGATTTACCCAGTACGGAGCTATTTCTATAAGGCTTCAGAACATTACTGCCGCAGCATCTGTACAAATAAGCAACGGTCTTATCATGAGTACAAAGAAGGCTCTTTGGGTTTCCATTCAAAGTATGGCTGCTTCCCAATAATTACCGAGAATCAGGTTGTAGACTGAATATGGACTCAGTGATGACAAGAACATCAGCCCACTGAAGCTGTGTACAGTGTTAGCGTTATATGCACCATTTCAAAACCTCTCTTTTGTAGAAAGGACTGAGTGGGACACAAAAAGCGGGCTTTCTGGCATACAGCCCTGTCTCATGGAGCCTTCTGGCAACTGTCTTCTTTGAAATTGATGTTTCTGTGGCAGTAGCGAGGTCACAAGACAATTGTCTTGTTGTAGACGTCCTCTGGCGCTTGGCTGAAAGCACCAAATACCTGTCGTTATTGGTCGCGGGGCTCTCGGACGACCTTGCCCTGGTCTTTTGGACACTGTCCCGCTGATTGTAAACTGATTCAAAAATTAGAAATGGCACTTGCTGTTACATCGAATTCTCTTGCTGCCGGAGACTGGGATTTCCCTGCCTCAAGCCTACCCACGATTCTACATTTCGAAAATGATGTGTATACATTTCACCTAAAAACAGTAAAAAACAGCCAGATTATTCAAGAAAGATAATAAAAATTACTACTGTTTTGCAGAGCAGAATTAGCTGAGCAGTTGGACGCGGACTTTTATTATACCTCCCCCTGGCATAGCCACGCCCACAGGAAGCTATAAACTTATCTTAGCGACACCAGAGCCACACTGATATTATATGGCAACCAACTGTCCAGTTATTATCTGGTATATTAGGAGGAATGTGAGAAAATGTTTTCCATCTCTTAATTTTGTCCACCAGTGTAAAATGCAACGAAAGCAGTGAAATGACAGATCAAAATGAGAAAAATAATTTCAGGGAAAAAAAAAACTAAATTTTCATCATGAAGACACTTTCTGCCTGTACTGATTCTGTTATATCGTCAAATGTTATCCAAAATGAAAGTAACCAATACTCTGAAAATTGAATAGGATAACCAAAAGTGTTTTAAATTTTTAAACAGGAATACACTTAAACAAAGAATGATCTTTTGCTATGAAATGTGAAGGCTTTATTTGTGTTATTAACTTAAATAAATTTTCTTGCTGGTTACCTAAAGTATATTATTATATGTTCTTATTTATTGTCTAACTGTATGCGAAATGAAATAGCAAAATATATATTATAGATATAGATAAACTTCAAAGAAAACAAACTGGAAGAGTACAAATTAGAGTACAAATTGGAGTACAAATTGGAACCCCAAATTCTTAAAATTAAACTAACAAATTTGGTTTAATTCGTTCTGAATTTTCAAGACTTTATTTTTAAATAATTATTAATATTTTTTGTTATTGCCTTTCTTTTATCTTAAACAACAAAAATACTATAAAAAATTGTTTTGTGTATAAGGCATTTCTTCTGCCTTCTTAGCATGCCTTCGTGGTGTAATGGTCAGCAAACTCGGCTCGTATTCGAGAGGTCCGAGGTTCGAGTCCAGGTGAGGGTACTGCTCATTTTTCATGTCTTTTGCATCAAAATAACCTAATGACTCCAGAGTGGCGCCGGAACTAAAAAAGGTGATATGATTCTTTACCATCAGGATTTTCCAGTTGCGTCCCCTAATCCCCAGTCACTCTTTAAAAGGAGGAGTATATAAGGTATTTCTCCCTTGTTCTTAGCATGCCTTCGTGTTGTAATTGTCAGCACGCTCTGCGCGTATTTCAGAGGTTCGAGGTTCCAGTCCCGGCGAGGGCATTGTTCATTTTTCATGTCTCCAGCATCAAAATAACCTAATGTCTCTACAGTTGTCGTTAGTATAACATAAGTGAAATATGGGGTATAACATAAGTTTGGGCATAACATAATAACATCATGGATACAACATAAGTTTGTTCAGCATGTCATGAACAAATATAAGCTACCACAAGTGGTCAAGTAAATAAATCACTTAGCAAGAGCAGATTATTTCTATTTGAATTTCAGTTAAGGCGTTCATCCTCTTACTTTGAATTAAACAGAAATGTAGACTCTTGATAAATCTCTTGACAGCATTTTTCAGTTTGAAATCTAGAAAATAATTCAGCAAAAAAATAAAATGATGCTTTCAATACGGGATTATTTGTGATTGATTTCCTTAGCAATGAAATATTTCTTAAGGAAAATATTATGAAGAAACTTTTGCGAAATGTTTAGTCTATGCTAATGCCATGATTTTTATTTCTAAGTTCTCAAGTAATCTTGAAATGAAACCGGAAACAGCGAGGAACGATAAATCAAAATAACTGAAAATATCTGCAATAAAAACAAAAATTTCGCCATTAAATTCAAGTGCTTTGGAATCAACTTAAAATATGTTCCACGATTTTATAGAATTTTCATTTGTTGCTTCATTCTAGCCTTTATGAGGCTCTTTTAAAAAGATCGCATTTTAATTCGAAAATTATCCTATGAAAGTTCCCGCTTTATGTCGCGAAACTGTTTTTGTAACGAAGGAATTCTTTTGAATTTCAAATTACGCCATCAGATAAGCAATTCCGCTATGAAATATTCGCAAAGGAAGAGAAATTCTTGAACTGGAGGTGGTTGCGAAACAGATTGAATGAAGGTAATGTGTCTGTATAAAAAAAGTAGAATATTTCTTTGTTCTCAGCACATCAGGACGAAAGAATTCAGTTTTATATTTCGAGAATGAGAAAGACAAACACAGTTTGAGGAAGACGTTTTCCATCTAGCTTCCGTTTTTCTCCCGCAGTTAAGTGCGAAAACCTGGTTGAAGCGCTCGTGAAAGGTTAAACTAGATTTGGCGAAGAATCTTTTCTCGACGCTGAAAATAAATGATTTTTGATTGCTAAAATTTGAATCAACAAGTGTATTTTTTTAATCACAATTTAAAATTCGATTTTGATACTTCTTTACAGTAGATAGTTTTTTTTTTATTTTGCATTAAGAGCAGACACACAGAACTTCTTCCGAGCAAATCGCCATGAAAAATCTTGTTCATTTAATGCCCTTCGGATTATTGAGGCTAGAACGTACAAGGCGAACTACAATGCTAGAAACTACAAATAAAAATAGATTTATTCATCATAAATACAAATAGCAATAAATGCATTTCTTGAAAAACATAAGTAATTTTTTAAAATTTTTTGTTACTGTTTGAGTATTTTTGATTGTAAATGTAAAATTTTTAAAAACCGCAAGAACTTATTTTTTCACTGTCCTCTTCTATTTACATTGAAACTTGAATTCTCATTTACTGATGCGATAAAATAAACAGAAAGGAGAACATTTTTACTTTGGATTAGATAGCTATTTTTTATCAAGTGTGTATAAGATCTCGAATAAAGAAATGTAATAAATGAGCAAAAATATATATTACTTCGGTGACATTCCATTTAACAAAGAAAATCTGCATACTTTTTAACAAAATTCTAGATGAAATTCAGGAAATATTCAAATTAGTACGTCATATTAAAAACTTTTATTAATTTGATTGATTTTGCGTTACGGATGGATTACAAAATTGACGTATGAAACATGCGAACTTGTAGTGTGCTGGCCAGTCAATAAGCAGATTTAAGAAAATAAATATAAATGTTCGAAAATAGATAGAACTTGTGCTCTGCTATCTTCAAACAAATAAGCAAATAAATAAAATCTAATCTTAAAATAATTGATATGTTGTTACAATTGTATTTTATACAGTGTTAAGTATAGAACAGTGTATCAAAAGGTTCCGATTAAGTTGACAAAAATTATATTACCTAACTAAGTCTAAATGTCATTTTCTTTGAAATAGTCACCTTGAGCATTTCCAACGTTTCTCCTACCCTGAATTATTGCTTTAAAACAAGCTGCGGAAGCAAGTTTATAACCTTTTGCAATTCGCTGTGGATTCCACTCACCGGGGATAAACCTCGACATGAAAGATGGATTATTCGTGGCACAGTCACTGTGATCTTTGCACCTTGCAATGCTAAATTCATTCGAAAGGCAAATCTGGCAGCTACATTCCCTCATGTTTAATTTCGATGACAACGTTTTCTTCATTCAACCATAAAATTGCCATCTCGGTAATCGTCTTCCAATGATTCGCATACGCTAGTTCGATCGACATTTTCAGTCTTGATACTTATGAAAGATTTTGCAGTTGACTTACTATCTTAAGGGAGGTTGTTCCGCCTCCGAATCACATGCGCTACTCGAAACATTGGTCAAGCTCATTGCCTCGCAGCCGTAAGTTTGCAGACATGTTCATTGTTTCAGTGACCGATGTGTCCATTTCAACGCAGAATTTAGCAATGGTTTGCTCTTCCACCTTTTTTCCATATAGCAGGTACCATACTCACGTGATCATAAGTAACTACTGTAACAACTATCATTATTAACGCAGCGATTTCTATTGGCACACTTCCATATCATGTTTGAAGGTTGTTTAGCTTCTAGCGCAACCTATCGTAGCCATTTGTTAGCGGGCTACACAGCTAATCTTGGAAATTTTGTAGTTATCTAGTTGTAACTGGCGATAGTTTAAGGGAAAGTTTTAGGAATTTACGTGATACAACAGAGCAACAGATGGTCGTCTATAAATCAGCTTTTCACGTGTCGCAAGAAGTCAGTTTTTAGATTTTCCCCTATAACTATATCCTTGTGATTCGGGGATATGAACACATCTACACTGGACATTCCACATTCACATCTACACTGGTGCACGCAGATGTAAACTTTAATGTAACTTTAGACTTTGTCTGGAAAGTAATAGGGCTGAATGTTTTTAAAGAGATTTATTCACGATTTTCCCATATCGACTAAATAGTTATCAACATATGCCCTTTTTGCATCAACACAGCTTTTCCATAGATTCTACCAGTCACTGAAAGCTCCCTGGAACGAAACTGGAATGCTCTTCAGATTCGTCGTTGGACCTAGCAGTGGCGCAGTCCTTTCATGACACTTTTCAGTCCGGGGAAGGGGAAGAAGTCTGAAGTAGCGACATCTGGACTGTACTTGTACTTGAAAGACTCAGGAAACGAGTACCTCGCGTCCGTCTAGCAATCGCTGAACTATGGAGGATGAATCACAACAATTCGCTGAGCCATATTGCCTTTGCTGTCAAGGAAATCCTGACGAAACTGCCATCACACAGTTTCCCTAATCCCCCGACAGACCAGCTGTTGCTCCTTCAGACTTCTTCATCTTCCCCCCGACTGAAAAGGATCATGAAAGGACAACACATTTTAAAAACGTTGAGTCCTACCACTTTCCAGATAAACCTTGTATATCACTCCGGTCTGAAAGAATAGTACTTATTGCTGAATTTAATTATAAATGTATGATATTATTTTTAGGTGGTTTCTAAAATTCATTAAATATGGATTTTAGAAAATTGAAAAATTGAAAAAATTGAAATTTTTAAATTCATTAAATATGGCTACATTATATATTTTGTTTTTTTTTCATGTACTCTCATGAACACAAGCCAGTTTTCCTCAGAACATCTTCCACACAGAAATCCTTGTGCTTTGGCAAATAGTTTATTGCCAAAGCAACAATAGTAAAATCTTGAGTACTTACTTTTAAAGTTTCAACTTTGTAATATCTTGTATGTGAATTCCATATTCAAAGAAATTACATCAAATTATGTCAGAGAAACGTACTTTCAGTGCACTTACCAACATATGACACGGCATCTAATTATGCAATTTATATGTGCTTACGCGATGTTTAGCTGGGAGCATTATCCCGTTTGCTACAATTTATATCCTGTGAAATTATTTTGCTTTTTTCTTGCTCATAACTACCTGCATCAGAGTGAAACAATCTGAACAAATTACAAAAGATGAAGATATTTTTGTCCAAAAATTTTTATATTTCACAGAATATATGGAAAATAAGTTCTTAACATTTCTCTGAATTTCGCTTTTCATTATGGCTGCTCACAAACAAAAGGAGCAAGAACTAAGATAACAATAGCATATAAAATTTAGAAGAGAAAAAGGAATGCAATTGTGACAGCATGCAAAGATTTAAGAGAGAAAGAATTAATGGAGTGGAATTACTTTGTTTATCATTAAAAATAATCTAATGCACCACATTTCAAAAGATAAAATTCAAATACAGTCCATGAAAGATTTTATCTTTCCTTTCGTAAACAATATATAAGATTATATTTGATCCAAATACAATAGTGAAAAATGCTTTACCTTTGAAAATGCTTCTCCAGTTAATTATTTATATTTATCAACAGCGTCATTATTTTACTACTTCACATTTTCTGCATTCAGTAAACTTCATGAAAACTTTTGTATTATCTTGAGAATTTAGATGGCATTATTCGGGAGTTTCCAGTATTAATAATTTTATGCGATAAAATTACTTTCTAATAAAAGTTGAAATGTATGGGAAATTAGAAAAGGAAATACTATACTGTAATGGAAAAATTAAAAATCAATAGCTAGAAATAAGATCTCAATCCATACGTAAAATTTAGTAAAACATCCTAGTTGATTAAAGAGAGAAATAATTTCAGCCCAAAGGGAAACTAAAATCCGAATTCAGTAAACAAACTCTAAAAATTTCTTATCCCAAAAGGGACGTTAATTTCGACTGGAATATTAGTCTCGAAACGACATTTTGTGTCAAGGTTTGAGTCCCGGCGAGCACATTGCTCATTTGTCACGTCTCCAAAATAAACCAAATACTCCAAAATAATCTAATCTCTCTACATAATGTACAAAGAAATTTAATAATACTTCCTTCCATCTTCCATCTATGTGACACACATGGTCATTTATGAAGATAAAAATGACAGGATATTCAAATAGCCAAAGAAAATACTTTCGTCAGTAAAGAGTTTTATTTCTGGAACTTAAACAAACTGCAGTATTTTACAATTTTTAATAGGAAACTAATTATAAGTTTGGGTGCTAATTTACATAAAACTAACCTCATTGAAATTCGATAATCTGTAATATTTTAATGAGAATTAAATGCTGCATAATTTCTGAGAAGCACTAGAACGTGTTTCTGAATACGCCGCTAGCTCTACGCTCATACGGGAATTATATTCAATCTCTATCTGCATTAGAGTTCGTCAGCTATGCAGATATGTTTCTTGTTGAGAACGTCTGGAAGATTTACATGACTTTTTCAAAAAATTTCTGAAACGTGTTCTTGTATTATGAAAACTTCTTGTATTACTTTTCTGATTCCTTGAAATATATCAGAGTAGAAAACTGACTGTGGACGCTTTTGTGTTTAAAACCTTTTCGATATTTGAAATAGTTGTAAGAAATAACAGAAGAAGGCAGTACCTCATTTCTCAATAGCTGAAATAAGTGAATGAAACATAGCTAAATCCTAATAATTTTTAAAAGAAAGTATTTTTAATTGCAAATTTAGTATATGTAATCAGAAAGGAACTTTCTTTTGCATATCAAACTAATTCCTTTTAAAACATAAAATTTCATTTATTTTCATTTCTAACAATTATTTTCAATTATTTCGTAAATACATATGTTCATCAAAATGCCTTTTGCAGCACAAGCACAATTGATATGCATATATAATGTTACAAACGAAAAATGTACGGAAATCCATATGTATAGGGGTCAAATTTTTTACCGCTTCAAAGTGTTCCTTATTTACCACAAGTAACTGCAATTTTTTAAAACAAGTCTAAGCGTGTGAATACTGATTGAAAACGATAATAGAGCAGAACTTGTGAAATTTTCGTAATTGCTTCCAATGCTTAAATGCAGAAACATGACTAATAAATTTGCATCTCATTAATTTGTACCAAAAAAAATGTTCAAGAAATTTCACTAATCAGTAATTTTTTTTTCATCAAAAATACAATTTCTACAGCTACAAAAAAAAGCGTCTGCAATTTTCACCTGCTTCTGTATTAATAGAACCTTTTGCAGTGCATCAAATTCTTCAGTAGCTAAAATTTGTTTTCCTTAACTTATTTAGATTTTATTATTTTTCTTCTAGAACTGCTTCATATTCATGTATTCAAAATTTTAAATAATTTATTATTCTTGGAAAATTTTGATTCATGGCTGTAAAAAATAAATTTATCAAATCATACCAGAATTTATAAAAACGAGATCTCAAGTTCAATAAGAAAACCTTTAGTCCACATTTAATAATAAATACCGTGAAACGCCAGTATAAAGGCCAGAATAAATCCAAAATTGCAAATTTAGAATTTAGGAATTAGATTTTAGGAAAAGAAAAAAAAATCTGAAAGCTTTCAGATTTCATATTACGCCCAAAGGGGTGTTTTTTAACGTTTTGTGTAATATTTATTAAATATCATGTTCTTCGCACTTAAACCCTAAAATTCAATTCAACATCAATATCACAAAATATTTAAAACAGTATGTCATTTTTTTTCCGATACACAGTCTCACGCGCTGGAGATAATTTTTTTTTTGTACAGTGTTGCCATTGCTCGCTTTGAAATCGTTAAGTTTCGTAATCAAAAACTGATAAATAATTTACAAAATATGAAATAGGTAATAAAACAAATTCTAAATTCCAAATTTGGGCTTCCAGATGCCCATATTCGGGTGGAGACGTACGTTATTCAAGATTTGAAGATTCTAGGTACCGTTGCGTTATCACAATGCGAGAAACATGCATACATTTATGCAGATTCTTCATTATTTAATTTCTTTAAATATAATAGAAGTCTATAATATTTGGTGGCAACAATTTAAAAAGTGATTTGCCTTTTATAATGAATCAACGGAAAATGCCAAAACGAAATTAATAGCCCTTCCGGGTAAATTGCTCCCTTGGGCTAATTATCTTAACTATTTTCTTACACTGGCTATACACACTAAGCTAAGCTATACACAATAATTTAAGAACGTAAACTTCTACATTTTTAACAGTTTGTATGTACCTCCTTTAAACATCCCATGTTCTAAAATAATTTATTTATTATCAGCAAACAGGCTCTGAGAGTTTTGTTTTTATGGTAAGACCAAAAAAATATGCTATTAAAATGTTAGTAAAGCAGAGAAATGTATTTTAAGAACTATAAAATGTAGTCACAGAAGTAAAAATGCGGAATTTGAATATAAAATGTTAACTGTTAATGGATATAACCGTTAATTAACATAAGGTAAACCTTACAATTGTATGCTGGCACGCGTGCAAGATGCTAAATTCTGCTATTAGAAATCTGAAACTAAAACAACTTTCATATATATATCCATTTAAGAAATTTAATATTGATGTGTTCGGTCGTTTCTTAGTATTATAGCCACCTCATTTCTTGTTAAACATTAGAGGTTCACAAACACTGTGGTGGATGTGACGTTAGACGTGATATAACAGATTCGTACTAACATATTTTAATACCCAAAAGCAACTCTCAAAATAGAGCTATTTAAATATTTTTACCCCATTCTTATCGTTTTTCGTCTCATTTATTTATTATCCAGGGCAAGCATCTTACTCGCATCTACCTACTCACAGTTTTGCTGTGCAGTATTTGTAAAAACAACCGTAGAAATTGAAAACTTTATAAAGAGGTAAGAACCTGTTGAGGAGAAAACATTTGTAGCGTTTCTAATGGATTTAACAGCTGTTTCAACTAGAGCTCAGCCACCAAATTATGTATCGGAAAAACGCTGAGTTTGGAGAAGAGAAAAAAAATTCATTTCTTTTCCTTTGTCACACTTCCGAATCTGTCTGGGAAGTAAAAACTTTAGAACTGTTAACTTTTTTCCTGTTTTTAGCATTGTATATATATATATATATCGAAACAAGGATATAAAAGGAAAAAGACATTTTTATTCTTTTACTATTGTTTCTGTTTTCAAATTAATAACTTATTAGATAAAGTAATGACAATTACATTTTCAATTATTATGTGATTATTTTCTTCAGTCTAAAATATTTTTGCACCACTTCGCATGACCTCGAAGGAATAAATAAGTCCATTGATGTAACTTTCGTGTTTTTGTCCGAGTCTAATAATGGACCTGTTTTCACAATCTACTATTTTGGAAAACTGATGACTAACACTCCTTCACAACATTTACAATAAATATTAACTTTTAAATTTGCGGAAAGCATAAAACCTATCTGAAATACAGAAGTTATCATTTTTAGAGATATACTGCATAGTTAGTTTCAAATTTTTCTAATCCCTTCAGGTATCTTAATTTTATTTAGCTAGGTTAAAAAAGTTTGTTTGACTATGCTGCAACATCGCTCGCCTTAAAAAGATGGGTATCTCAATTCTTAAATTCTAGCCGTGCTTTGATTTAGCTTATCTTTCGAAAAGTCATGTTGTAAAGTCTAGTGTTCTTCGGGAGCATAAACTAAGACCTTAAAAAAGACTGTTGAAAACTTGTACAGGAACAAAAGTAAAAAAGGGGTGTATACGACCCCTTTATTAACAAAGGATGAAATAAGGCACAGGAAAGGCTCTGGTGTGCAGAAAACCGGCGAGACAAGCCAAATAGCTAGAAGCACTCAACGACACAGAATCAAATCGCTATTAAGTCACGGTAAGGTACACAAGGTGGCCTCTAGTAGGCAGAACTCGCTCTAAACCTGACTTTTGAAACCTTCGCTGAAATAGCATTTCTTTCTCCCTCAATTTGAATAAAAGCTCGCTATCTCATTTCCATTCTGACATGAAAAGCGTGAGGGAAAAGAGAGCCACAGAAAAGTAATTAATCATAAAATTAACTATTAATTAAAAATAAATAGATAAATCCTCACATCGCTATTGTCGCATCAGACTAGGACGGAGTTTCATATTCACAGAGCAGCAATCAAAATCGATCTTCCCTCGCGACATCCTGTGTCGGCGAATATCGTGATTAACAATTCAAAAATCTCAGCTTTCAGTACTAGTTACTTTAAGCTAAAAAGACACTGGATAAACATTTTTACATTACTGCAACCTCTGCATCTTGAAACAGTTGCAGTCATTCTAAAATAATCCTCAAAAATTAATTTTGGATACATTTGTTGCTTCGCATTTATAAGAATAGTGTTTAATTTTACTATATTTTTAACTTCCAACACCATATAATGATATATTTACATGAATCGTGTGAAATATAATGTTGACCTTAGAATAGAAAAAGCTTACAAAATATTTGAAAACAATCTACTAAACCTGCGTCTAAAATTTAAAAAAAAATACAATCTGAAAACTTTCAGATTTTATATTACGTCTAAACGGGCCTTTATTTCATTTACAGACACATAAACGTCTCAAGAGCATTTGGGATGAATTTCCGATAGACAGTCTCGTGCGCTGGAGATGAAAATGTTTTATTCCTTAAAGTGTTGCCACTAATCGCTTTGAAATCGTTCAGCCTTTTAATCAAACATTCGTTAAAGTTTTTAAAAATATGAAACAAACAGTGAAACAATTCCAAATCCCTAACTCGGGTTTAAAGGAGCCCCTGTTCGGGTGGAGGAATATGTTATTTAAAATTTGATTACCTAGGTACCTTTGTTTTTTCACAGCGCAAGAAACGTATATAAATTCATGTAGATTCCGCATTATTTAGTTCCTTTAAATATAATACATGGGGATAATATTTTCTGGCAACAATATGAAAAGGGATTCGGACATTTAAAGTGATTTGACGCAAACTGCCGTTTTGAGACTAACAACCCTTCTGGGCTAACATTCATTAGGGCTAGTAAAAGTTTAAGTTAAAAGAAGTACATTTATTGTCTTTATATTGCTTGTCTGTCTAGGGCTTTTATTTCGCAAAATAGCAACATTTCCCGAAATTCTTGGATAGGCAAACGCAGTCTTTGTGGCAGTGTAACAGAACGTAATAACCCCAAAATTTTTTAAAGATTTTGTTAGTGATTGAAATGGCAAAAATACACTAAATGAAAGTCCAAAGCGGTTACTTTTATTTCAATGAGTATTGTCCTATTAGAAATGCAGTTTGAAATGTTTGCAACAAAGAAAAAGATTTTATCTGAGTAAATGCGAAATAGTCTTGTTTTTAATGAGTTTTTCTGCTTTAAACGGAAGCAATACTTTTGCAATCGAGTTACAGTGTTCGGATATTTAAATTTTTATTGACGTATTTACGCTTTGTTTAGTATGAGTAAATGCCGAAGTGACGTTATTTTTACTCAGTATTTTTAGTAGCAGCTTAGAATAAAAATGATTTTTAGTTTTCGGGCATTTTAGATATCTACAACCTTTATTCTAACAGTAAAGAATTATTATTGTTGCAGTTCATTAAGTTTATTGTTGTTTCATTTTCTAAAATACAGAAACAAGTTAATCCATTCAAATGTTAAAATCTTCAACTTTATTTATTTAAGCATTTACTCTTGGAATTCCAACTACATTTATTTCATAATCTTTACATGTAAACGTTTTCAAAGTTTGGAATTTTTCATTTTGTAATATTAGCAGAATATAATATTTATAGTGATAGATATCAGTAGAATTATTTCTGATGTTGGTAAAACAGTAGTTCCTATTCCACTAATATATTCTAAGTAATTTTTAAGTCGTACCTTTACAGTTTGAGTAGGTACTATCGTAAGAAAATGTTCTTGAAAAACTTGAAAATAATGCATTATTTTAAAAATTTGCATAGGCAACTTAACCAAAAACTGAATTTAATCACGAGAAATATTTCCAAAATAACTTGAAAAACGGAAACCTTAAATGGATTAAAATGAACAGAAAAATTGAAATGAATGTCGCATTTTATTCGTTTCTTATTTCTTTACTTATATGATACAGCGATTGTTGTAATTGGATTTTTATAAAACTTACTTGTGGAATTTCCAGTCAAATCTTTTTTTATCAATAGAATAATCTTTTCGAAAGATCCCGCTATTACATTTTTCACAAATATTTTATTTTGTCTTAAATTCCATGAAAACTGAACCTATTTTTAAAAATCTTTTGTTTTCAGTACCTAAAAATTATTTTGTTAAAGAGGTACATAGATAACATTCCTCGAAATTAAAATCTCATTTTAATTTTCCTCATTTCTTTCAAAATTCCAGATTTTTCTAAAACGAATTTTTCTACTTTCATCTAAGATTTTTGTGCTCATTTTAAGTTAGTACTCTTATCTTTCTTTATTACGTTATCCATTATTCTTTCCCCTCTCAGTTTCTTTATCATATTTTGTTTCTCGAAGTCTAATCCTGGGACATTTTCTTTGTGGTATTAAATATTCAGCTTTCTGTGAACTATAAAAAGTGAGTTTTCAGCCTGTTGTAATTATGCATAGAGAATGTTCTATCAATTAACAACATTTAAGAAAATTTGACATCTAATGCGAGGTTATTTTATTTCGTTATTCAGGACAGCTTCGGTAGGTAAACGCTTTGGGATACGTATTTGTACGCTTCTTGATTATGCTAAAAAGAAATGCTGCAAGTGTCATGTGCAAACATGATCTAGAGAAGAAACCGACAGTTCAAATTAAAGGCATTTCTTAATTCAATGAGTATAAATATCTCGACGTAGTGTTAATTTATAATAAAACAATTTTTTCCTTAACCGCTTGGCATTGCTGTTCTGAACAGCTTGTTTTAAATATTTGATTTCTGTATTATGAATTTTAGGAAAGGGAATTTTCAGGGAAATAATTTCTAAAATAGTTGGCCTACTGTAACTCTTTAGTTTAAACTCAAAGTAAAATCCTTTTCGAAAATAATTTCTCAACAAGAAAATTTTGAAATAATTTCTCGACAAGAAAATGAACATAATGTTCCCATTATTACCTCTATTTCATTAAATCGATGATATATTTGCTAACATGTTTATTCAGTTTATTTGCTTTTTCATTAAACTGAATATCATCTTTCTTATTATTAAGTTTCTGAAAATAATTTCTGTTGTATACTAAAAACTAACAGATTGAAAATCTCAAAGAAATGCTATTAGACTCTCTCGCATTTAATCAATTTTTCATTAATAAAATTGTGCACACTTTTAAAGCTTTGAAATCTCTGTTATTATCTGTTAAAGTAATAAAAATTTGAAAGCTTTTTATTATAATTTATAAAACAATAAATTCTATTTATATCAAATTTTAAGTCAGAACAAGCTACCTTGAATTCAGATGTCACTGCCGTAATGGAAACTGTGACTGCCATTCGAAAATGAAAACTCATTGATTATTGATTGAAAGAAAACTGATATGTTTCACCTCAAGTATAAAATATCTTTAATTGTCTGTCTAATAATCTCACATCTAGACATAAATATTATAAGCAGTTTCGAAACAAACTTAATATCCTTATTTTAGAATAACAATTAAAAGTAAAAGAATGTTCCGCCCTTCAAAATAATTATTTTTTAAAACTTTTAAAATAATTACTTTTGTTAATTTTATATAGCTATTGGAAGTTGTTGTACAGCATATACTTTAATATCGCCCAGGTAATTTTTGGTCTTAGATCATATAACGTTGAAATGGAAACGATTTTATGTTAATGTTTCAATTTTTTATTTTCAATATCAATTTCAACAATGAAATAAGTAAATATACACATTGATTCAACTAAGTTATTCAACTAGGCATAAGTTAAGAAAATACGTAATAATTTTTCTTACATACTGTTTTTCCTACAAACTGTTTAGTAGCTTCTCTCCGTCTGGAATTCTGTACAACTGTCATATGATTGTTGCACAATACGAAAGTCATGTGAATCTTAATGGGATATCATGGATATTTTCAAGTTCGAATAATGTAATTTAGCGTATTTATTCAAGCTAATTATGGATAAAAACTGACTCACTTGTAGAGCTCCTTTATGTTTTCCTTTAAGTCCTAACTTCTTTTACAATTTTCATGCCAGTGTTTTAGTTATTGATCTATCGTGACTTCTTTAACATAATTGTTGGAGTCTGGAAGTTACAGTTGATTATTTTGTAACTTTCTATTATGTTATACTGTCATTTTTTCTTTCCGTTTCGATGCCAGAATACAACTTAGCTCCCGTGTATTTAAACTGAGGTTTTCAGGTTGTAAGACAGAGCGTGTTCTATTTCTCAAGGCTTCGTTACTAAGTTACTGTTAATACAGATAAGATTTATAATCCTCAGCTTTGCATTATAATTGAAGATATTTAAATATCTATGTCGATCAGGCTTGTGAACCAAATTTGCTTTCAGCTGAATTATGTAGCCTTCGGCTACCAGCTGCTTAAATTTAGACTTATACTTGATTGCTCATTTAAATTATCATGTCATAAGTGCTGGCTGAGCTGTAAGCACCAGCTGTGCCTACATATCTTCTTAGTTTTAAATAAAAGGATCTTTTACACCCTTCTCAAGTTTCAGTTTTTATTTTAGATTTAACGATAATTCTAATACCACAACTTCGTAACCTAGCTTGGACTGCTGACGTTTGCTTGTATTCTTGCACGGAATGGCTTTTGGCTCTATGTTGCCTCGTCATTTTCTGTTTGATTCGTACACATGGAGTGAAGAAGGCAATGGTCTCTCCGCCATTACCTTACTTTCTTGACCGTTTTCGGAGTTTTATCTGCTAATTCCCCAAAGGCATGTGCCCTCAGAGGCTAACTTTCTTATCTAGCTTATTGAAGACCCTTCGGGGTCCACATAAGCTACTTCATAATCCCTATCAGTGTAAAGAGTTGAAAACATCGCCCTGCCGTAAGAAGCTCCTCCGTAACTGTCTGTTTTAAGCGCTGTTGCTACCAGCTGGTGAGTGCATTCAGTAAAAAAATGAATGAAAGTGATTATTAAGTTAGTGGTAGTATCGAAAATTAAACAAATAAAGTTGAAAGCAGAACAACAAGTGGAAGTTAATTCTATTAATAGCTTTAATTCTGTATTTCAAGCTAAAATTCCAATAATTCCTTTAGTTCTTTTACAAATTCATATTTATTTAGTATTCCTTGACGAAAAGATAAAAATGGAACGATAATTTGTCTGTAGTGTGCAAAATTAGACAAGAGTTTGAATTATGTTAAAATGAGTTTAACCTTATAAAGTGACACCATTTTTAGATAAACTGAGGATATATTTTCTTTCTTTGATAGCTTAGGAGCATGTAATGAATCTAAATTTGATCCTACTATATATCAAAAACACTTTTGTTTCCTTAGTTTATGCTATACTAAATTTAATTTTTGTAAAAAATTACTACGCTTTGCAATTTTTATTCCTACATTTTTTTATCTTGCCAGTCCATTGAATTTTGATTTGAGTTCTGTGATAACTTTCAATTCTTCTAATGAATTCTTATTTAATATAATCTAAAAAAAATTTAAAATTTACTTGCACATAGAAAAAACTCTTTTATTAAAATAATAGTAATAATGTATAATATAATTTCCCTGAGAGCTATAGAAACACAAGGTATCTTCGTTATGTGTCACTTTCGCATTTACTACGTTTTCTTTAATTACTAAAACTTTCAGCCGTACAATATAAGACCTAGCAATCTGTGATATTTGTTAAATGTTGGCCAATGAAAGTATGCATAGAGAAACTTACTAAAAAATTAATGAAAAAAATTTGAAAAGTTTCAGATTTTCACGAACGCCCAAAAGCGTTTGTTAACGTTTTTACGCTTTTGCACTCTATCAGTCTGCTGTTGCACGCAATCTTATCAACCCACTGTTTTTGTTTTTTTAGATTTATAATTAAGCATAATTTTCGTCGCACTTACGTCATGTATAATTCAACAGCAAATTGCAAACATTTTAAAAACAGCGTAACAGTATACGTTTTTTCTCGATGCAACGTCAAGTATTGGTATATATTTTTCTGTTTTATTCTATATTTTCTTCGTTTATCATATAAATGTCCAGTTTCCTTACTAAAACGGCTTTACAAAAGATATTTTGTCTCTTTATTATTAACGTTTTATGTGTTTACTTTATTCATTAAATATCACGTTCTTGGCTCTTACGTCACATATAATTCCACAACAAAATCATGCATATCTTTAAAATTTCTGATACACAGATTCTCGCGCTGGAGATAAAAATGATTTTTCCACTAAATATTGCCATTGCTTACTTTAAAATCACTGAGTTTTTTAATGAAAAATTCAAAAAAGTTTATATGTGGCGATATGGGGATCCTTCAAGGAAGCCAATCGAGTGAAAATAACTCGTAGTTGGGCCTTTTAAAGAGTTTTTCTTTTAATGCCGCCAAAGAATGAACGACTTCAAGTATTTATGCACGTTTTTTGGAGCGGAGGGGTTAACATTGCTTATTTTGTCTTGAGCTGCTTAGCAAACTGGAATGGAAACCACAATAGCGTCTTGAGTTTGGAATGCTGCAGGAATTTAAAGTGTCTTCTAGCTCTCGGAAGAAAGAACGCTGATTACTGAGAAGTCTTTATTTCTAATTCAAGGAATAGACTTACAAAAGTATTTTGTGTTAACAACATATTGTTATTTACTTCAAGCATTACATACTTTCAAGCAAATAAAAGCGACTTGCAGGAAATTTTCAAAAATATGACTGTACATTTTATAGCTAAGGAATTCCTATTTGTTATAACAAGTACTCACTTGCTACAACTTTTCATAGATTAAAAGGATATCTTGGTCTACTTCTGAAAGCCTCTATTAATTACCTGCCTACAACGCGACTTTGGGATTCTATTTTTAGTAATTTTTTGACTAAAGAAAGAATTGTAATGTACTGATGTTAACTTCTCAACAAATAAGAGATTTATTTCGGTATTCTAAAGGGAAACAGCACGAAGTAAATTGATTTTAAAGTATGTTAACGAAATTAATTTCGTAATTACGAAAGCAATATTTTCACGTAATTAAATTCTAAGCAAATTTAGATGAACTATCATGTGAAGAAGTTTATGCCAAGTTGAAGAATAAACACAAAATTAAAAATTGAAGCCAAGATTCAATATACAGGCCGATTCAAATAATATCTAGAAAATATGTAAAGGCAGACATGGACCGATACAAGCGGATGTTTTAATGGAATGCTTGGGAGGATGCGGCGCGTTGAGGTATTATAGGCGCGCTGTTGAGCGATAGGTGAATACATATTGCTGGTATAAATTTTCATTCCCTGTGCAGGTTTCGAGTGATGCATTGTTGCACTCAAGCGGAGCCAACTGATATACATTTTATCTACGGAGCTGAGGACGGAAACGAAACTGTTGCTCAAAGGCAGTACTCCAGAAACGTTTCGCTATGCCTTCTTTGAGTACCTGCTCTGTTTAAGTACAGCCGCATGGATAAAATGCAAATCGAGAAGCTGCGCATTTGTGTAACGATGCATACCGCTCAAACTTCGCTCAGGAAAGGACGATTTGAGCCAGCAGAAACTTTTTACCTAGAGTTCAACAAGGCCTTCTGCCATCACCATAAGTTAAAATCTGCTTATGTCGGTTCCATGTATCTTCCCTTACAATTTTGTTTGATATTTTAAATAAACTTTTACAAATCTCCTATTTTCACACATACTGTATATTTTCAGAGACACTCTACAGAGCACAAAATAATACAATTGAAAATTCTTATAAATTGTTTATGTTAATACTAATTAATAATGCTATTACTAATTAACTGACCTATATGTAGAGTCATTAGTTTATTTTGAGGCAGAAAATATGCAAAATGAGCAATACCCTCGCCGAGACTCGAATCCTGGACCTCTCAAACACTCGTCGAGTATAGTTCCAACTACACCATGAAGGCATGCTAGAAGGAAGGAGAAAATACCTTGTAAAATCAAGCAATAATGCTTATCAAAATGTTACGGTTCATTTTAGTATGAAATGCTTAGCTAATTTTTTTAAGTATGATATTTCTTCGAAAATATACAATTATTCGAAAATCGTCTGAGATATGAGACCCTTCTTAGGACAGTGGATGCAAGTAATCCTATACTTGAAATCACTCAGCATGACGTGGAGGTTTCATTTAATAGCAGTTATGAAGCTTATACAAACGGTAATCTGTGTGGCTTATTTAGAACTTATCTAATGCGATAAATGAACTCCACTCTCTCATTCTGCAATTTCATTTGTCCAAAATACTTATTTATTCAACTAAATGTTATGAGAATTGTAACAAATTTTTTTTATGTTCTAGTAAGTATGGTAAATAGGATTTTGGCTGGATTTCCTACATACGGGCATTAATAAACAGTTCAGCTTTTCTCAGTACAACATCAACATTACAAGATTTATAAACATACAAAACATGTAAAAATAGAAATTGCATTATATTTATTTTATTTCAGTACCCTTCGATATTCATAATATCTAGGAATTAACTGTTGCTGGGAACTCTGGCTGGCGCCTAAGATTTGGCGATAATTTGTCAACTATTATGTGTCTCCTTGTTGAACCATGTCCTGAACCACATTCCTTTAACGATGTATTATGCCTTCTACCTGATCTCCATCTTTGTTATTTGCCTTTGTCTCCCCAACTTTGTTATTTGCTTATTGGTTGGTTCTCTTGCTCATATGAATGAGATTCCGTTTTCATAAAGCCGTATCTCCCATTAAAGAAGAGCAACTGTTAAGTACAATTTTTCTGTTTCATCACATGATATAAAACAGCAAATCACAAGGAATTAGTTTCGTTACCGTCTAAAAGGGAAATTCACTCTTTATTACATATATATTATGTCCAGGAAAATAGTTGTATTTCAACCTCGATATAAGTTATTTATTAAAGGCAATTTATAGCTGGCGCCTCTTCTTTGTGATTTATTTATGTTAACAGATCAGAGGTTTAGTTGGCAACAACAAATAGTAATAATTTCTTGAATTACGTTCTCGCCATAATATATGATGTTAACTAAAATGTTTCACAAAGTTTAAATCAAAAAAAAATTCTAGAAGAAATGTGTACCAGTTTATGTTCAATACTGCAGGTGTAATTTAAAAAAAAATTAAATGCATGAAAACAATAGGAGCATTTTTAAACCTGAGAAATTATGTGTTAGTACCACAAGGTGCATCATAACTGCTCGAAGGTTCTATAAGAGACGCGAGATGGTACCTAATGGGATCTTAAAATATCTTCGCTGTTGAGGAGGACTACTTAAGGACACAACTCGAGCCCAACTACTTGAGGGCAACAGGAAATACCTTAAAGGATTTTTGCAAAACAAAACTCCATTGGAGAAATGTGTCATATACAGAAGTATCTATTTGAAGGTATTTGATATCTTTTGGATCTATTTGATATCTTTGATCTTGCAGTAGAAAATAGTTCCATGCAGTCTTTGTAAAACTTCTAATGAAAACTGAATCATATAGTTCATCGGAGAGTACTTTAACAAAATATTATTTAAGATGCAAAATAGTTTTATTATTATTTCCTCCATCCATTTTTTTATGCACTCATTACTATTTTTAGATGTATACTTAAAGTTCATATTTATGAGCTATTAGATTCAGAAGCACATATATTTAAATAGTTATATGTGATATGACTACTTATAACATTGTAAAGTTCATTAAGTTTGTTGAATCAGGAGACATGAAAAAGAGTTGTGTTCTCACCGGGGTTCGAACTCCGGGGTTTCTGATTGCAAGCTGGACGTGCTGTCTGTCCAGTTACACTACAAAGCCATTCTGTAAGAAGGAGAAAAACTTTACATTCTCCCCACTTAAATGGCGATTGGGGAGGAGAGAACCTATTAGCCACATTCCCGAATTATCGTCCATCACCTTTTAGTTCAGATGCCAGTAGAGTCTGTTAGGTTTGTAAAAGGAGAAGACATGAAAAATGAGTTATACCTTCCCGGGATTCGAAATCCAGACTTTCTGACTGCCAGCCTGATTTTTTCCAGTCATACCATACAAGCACGGAGAAAGGAGAATGAAAAACCTTACATACTTATAAAAAGCTATACAGCTGAAAGATTAAGATCTTAAACAGTTCAAATAGATGTTATTATATCGGTTAGTACTAACAGATCTGAAACAAATTTATTACTTGAGTTGACGACGGAAATAGAGAGACCAACAAAATCTGCTCGCTCCCATTTAATTTACATTATTAAAATTTTCACACAAATTTATCCCGAGTAATAATAATACTCTAACTTCGAAAGTCTTCTAACACATCAGTGATTATAGCTGAATGCAATGGCGTTAGTGATCTTTGTTCGAAAAAAGAAAACGATCAGTCAACTTCAAATATCTTTTATAAACAACTTACATTGAGGCTGAAATACAACTATTTTCATGGACACTACACAACGTAGGACTCTCAATCGAGTTCTTCAGTTCCATCTTTTGCTGATTCGGTGAAGCATACACATCTATCTACAACTTTCATCGGAAGGGTGAAAAAAGTCGTGCCAGTGAGAAAAAAGCAGGAAGAAAAATTATTTGAAACATTTATTTGTGTGAAAAAGATGGATGGGTGATAGTGCTGTCAGAAAGCTTTCTCTTCCCTAACATTTAGCAGAAAAACCTTATGTGTGCTTTGCCATTCCCCTAATAATCTAACCGAATCCAAATATTTTATGCAGCCAAAGCATTGAAAATGTCAAGCATAAGGTAAGAAAATAAAGCTGAACAAAAGCTTAGCAGTTTTAAAAATATCATATAAAATATAGAGGTAAAAAATAAAGAATCTACAAATCATCGCGTGATAGTAGCATACCGGACATGTGTTTTCGATTGAAAAAAAATTAATAAATTTCCGCTGAATGACCTCTGAGCACGAAAATAAATGAGCCATAGTTTTATCTCTATATTTAATATTTTTATATCAACTAATTAACTTTTAGCGAAAAAGTAAGAAGGAACCTTAAACATTCAAATTCTGGGAATTATTAAAAATGAATCCTAATAAAATCAGTAGAAGTTTAACTTATGTATCTTCCCGTTTTTAATCATTTTATACTACATATTTTTCATGGCAATCAATTAATACATCTTTATAAAATAGGTTAATTAAATAATTATTTTGAATAGCAGTTAGAAGCGTAAGTTGAAAATACTGTTAATTATTCTATTAACTGTTTACTAATTTCCAGATTTTTAATGTTCATTTTTCTTCTTGTTTTTTAGTAACGGTTTGAAATGTAAAGGTGAAAATATTACTTACTTCTTCTTGTGCTCACAAATCATTACGCGAAAATTCATTTAAAATTTTTACATTCAAAAAACGCATGTCTATCATACTATCAGCATACGATGATTTGTAGGTGCATTAAATTTTACCAAGATATTGTTGAAAATGTTTTAAAACTGCGAAGATTTTGCGCCGCTTTATTTTTTACCGCGATTTTCAGGCGTTTCTCGTGCTTTATTTTCTCCTACGCTGATTTGTACGATGAAGTTTTCGCCTTGCCTTCGTTTACCCTCGACGTTTTCGTCCGCGATAGTTTCGGCGAACACCAACATGAGCGAGACTGGTTTGAAGACAGTTTGATCACGTTTGAAAGAGCCGTACAATTTATTAGAGCAATTAGCATCAAGGATATTGCATTGTCAAATTAAAGTGAGAATTTAAGTTTTCGGTAACCAGACCAGTCTCAAAATTACTTAGGAGAAATGGGAAATTCTCAGGTGTAGTTATGATGCAAGTGTTGTATTGTTACTTCGGGAAAGAAGCACTAATATCTCTTGAAGATTCCTTTTATAACGTTAAATTGTTGAAATAGCAGTGCTAAAACAGCTGCCCGAAGATCAGCTCCAAATAAACGTTGTAACATCGTTCAAATGCCTGCTTTGTGGATAACCTAATGAAAACGATGTTTGTCTGAATCTTCTATATCATGTTTCTATATTAAGATCAATTGATGGTTCGATTCAAAATTCTTCATGTACATAGCTAGTATATTAGCTGCAGGCAGTCTATTATCTGTAATTTCAATCTTCTTTCCAAAGAATGTTGAAAATACATAAGATAAGCTACTAGAAGCATTCTTCAATTTTGTCAATGATAGAAGTAAAAATGTAAAATAAAAAACTTAAAAGTTTCCTATATTTTTCGAAACTAAATCAAGCCTTGCAAAAATACAAATATCCAAATCAAATTTCTTAAACCAGATTGGTTTTATTCTGCGAACCAAATACATAAAGAGGTTCACCTACTGCTATGGTTGGAGGATGCTCAGAGAGCCTTTTACGTCTGTGTGTGTCCATTTACGTCTGTCTTTTGATGATTAGGAAGTACACAGGTGGCTCATTGTTTGAACGCGGTGGGACATCTTGGCGCAGTTTGACAAGTATGATTTAGATAATGATAAAGCATTTTTGGACTATCATGCTAAGGGTGTCAGGACTTCTGTTTCTTCTAGTTGCCTCTGGAAACATGACTGGAGTCCTGAGTAGGAACAGAGCGCTTACTCAAAGCTATGTTCGTGCGTGTGTAGAAGATGAAACAAAGATAAGAAGGGTTGAATTTACCCTTTATTTCTCACAGCGTACAGCCGTTCTCGCACTTCGGGATACAGAGATCAGCATTTATGGTCTAAAACGCAGAAAATAAGAAATAAACTAACTTAACTAAATAAGAACTAAACTTGGATGTTTACAGAGAGTAGTAACGCGAAGATTGGCCTTTTAACACTATGCATGCAGTGACCAGAATGCAACTACAATGCGTCTTCAAATATCAGCGAGAACTAAGTTCTGGCATTAAAGGCAGATGCGAACTGAGTGAAAAGCAAGCGCGTAGCAAGGCAGCGAGAAGTCTCTGTCTCTCCTCCTTTTGGCTAAAAGTCATGTCTTAAATACTTATACAGTTTGCAACCTCATTTGCATAAACAATTCCACTCGCGCTTATTTTGGCCGGAAATGGAAAATAATAGAGGATAACAAAGTTTTAAAATAAAATAAACTTTAGTAAAACTTAAAATCCTTACATGGGAAAGAATGTCTTAGTGGAAAACGTTTTAAGGAAACTGGCTGATATTCACATTAAGCATACCGCTGAACCAGAAAACATAAATACTAGATTTCATAAATAAAATTTCATTTTTTTCATAACAAATAGCTATTATGAACAAAAACAAATTTAAACGGCATATACTTTGCTTTGCCATCACTGAATCACTTGCTTTGTTATCATTGAATGGTGCCTTAGCTTTTATACTGCAATTGCATTTATATTGCATTTCTTTTGCATTTGTATAGCAATTTCTGCTTATATATTTTGCCCGCGAATCAAATTTTACCCACTTAAAGCATAAAATCAGTTTATTATTGAAAACATACATTCAGTCTCTTCCTGTGTTAAGGACAGTTACTTTCCATTTAAAATTTTCAAGTAAATCAAAACTAGAACACGATTGGATTTCAGATTTTCAGTTAAAGGTCAGATCTACAACCTTGTGCGGGTACGGTGGTAAACTCGAGCTTCTTCCACGTGTCAAATATCGAATACAGATTAAAGAGCTGACACTGTAATATTTAGGAAATGAGAAAGTGCTTAAAATCTATCCATCGAACAGAAGGAAATGCGCGATTCTCACATTCATTTCCTAGCGGTATTCTTTATCACAATACGGTTGGCTTTGTTAAAATTATCCTTACATCAAAAAAAAAAAATAAACAAAAGATGGACAATAAACTCAAACATTTGCATTTAGGTTGTGACATTTTATTAACAAGGTGTAAGTAACTTTTTTGAGAATCAATACTACAGCAGTTCTCCTCGAAAATCACAGATGCAAGTCCTGTCAATTCAAAGGTAGTTCTAGACTTTCCACTCTGAAAATCGTATCAGCTTTCACTTTATGATATTAGACGAGGAAAAGGCATTTTAACTCTGCATGCTTGCAAAACCCAGAAAGGCTCAAATGCATTGAGATCAGGGCCTTATGTATAAAATGGAAGACTTTTAAGTTAAAAGGTTTTCAAAGAATTTTTAATTTTCATCAAGCCATTCTTTCATCTGTTTTGCAGTATCGATCTTAACACACGGCACTTCCTTCGTAAAGCAAATTGAACAATTGGATGCATTTATTTCGTTGATAATTCTTGATGGTCACGTGACCATCAAGAATTGTCATTATTCTCACAAATTTCCAGAATACGCTGGTCCAAACCATCCTTCCTTTATTCAGGTCGTGAAAGATTTCTGTATCATGCGCTTCTGAAGGAGTTCCTTACAAATAAATTCTCTCAGACGTAAGAACGACAATGAAGATGGTCTCATTGCCCTGAGTCATACACATTTTACATAGTGTACCGTCCATATTTTGTGATTCTGATGTCTTAAAACCGCATTTAGTGTGCTGGTTATCGATAATTTTTTATTAAGTTCTTCTTCCCTCTGTGACTTCATATACGGATATGACCCCGGATACTATTACACGTGATCCATAAACAAAATCTTCTGTTTTAATAAGAGGTATAAAGTTAGTCAAATATCAACAAATCGTCATTATTTGACCTCCTATATGTCAGTCATTTACATTCCTATAACTTTTAATGTCAGTACTTTTGAAAATTCAATCTCAATAACCTGCTGTCGAACATTCAGGATTACCAAACGGAACTTCGTAACTGGCTAGAGATTTGTAGAATGTTCGTCAAGTATTTCTGTTTCATTGTCTAACCACTATAAGTAGAGTAGTAAGTTCACTGCGCGACTATATCTTGGTACGAATTTCTGCGTATTTTTGGGGGGAAATTATCTAGTCACGGTTCAGTTTAATGAAAGCGTTGATCTCAAATAACGACACTAGTTACATTTCCACATTCTATCTGATTAAACGTCTCTAATGTAATACCTATGTGGTCATATGTTACATGCTAGCTACTTCTATCATATTAATATGCGATCCTGAAAGTTTCCAAAAATTTCTTGATTTTTCTTATGACCACCCCTATAATCTTCTATTTCTTCCGGTGATAAAATTAATACTTAATTTGTGATAGATAAGTTTTTCACAAGATAAAAATCTGATACTTTTCACAATGTAAAACCTGATAATCATCTCCGATTAAAGTATTCATTAAATAAACTTAAATATATATCCTGAGGGTGAAATAAAACTGTATCTTTCATTCAGTTTGAAAAGAAGGAAAATATGTGAGTTGTATCATCTTATTTCATTTGTACATACGAGTTAGTTCTGTTAAACTGCACTACGTTTGGAAATTTATGAAGAAAAAATACTTTGTTACAAAAATATCCTTTTTATACTATTAATTAGCGTAAAACATTACATATAATCAAATTAATGGAGAGTAATGCTATATATTTTTCACGTATTTAAAAAGGCAGAATTGTTTCCTCTTGTTTGGTTTGTAGATTTTAGCATTAAACGTTTTAAATGTTGGTCTCTTGAGTTGTAAAATCGTGTAATTTAATAAAACCTTACTTCAAAGTTCGTATTTAATTCTAGGTGTTCTGTTTGAGGAAGGATATTTATCTAAAATGACTACGCTTGGAAACATCTTAAATGGCAAATTGTATCTATTTATTCAAGGTTGAACGTACTTTGCAACAGCAATGAAAACTTTGAGAGTATCATCCCTTGCGGAAGATTAATGCCAATGGAAACTGGAAACTTAAGCATTTAGTAGGAAGTTGTTAAAGAGTATTGGCAGGAATCCTTTCATGTTTGTTCTAAGCATTACTCTTTGGCGGAGACTTCTGTATTTATAAAGACAGGGTACAAATGTCATACAAATTTTTTCGTATAAGATTATCATGAATGTTTCTGAGAGTTTACTTACAATGTTTTAAAGAAGTAAAAAGGAGTTTTGTAAAGCAAAGATACCCACTGAAGACTTTTTTTTTCATAACTCGGTGTTGCATTTTGTTTAACACCATTCTCCTTTGGTCAAGACGATAAATAATGTTGTATTTTATATTGATTCTATTGCTAACTTTCATTTTACGTATAATTACCGTTTTAACCTTCATTTACATTCTGCGCATTAAACTATATGATAAATATATCGGAAGGGAAGTCTAATAATGGTGGTCATTTTTTAGACTTCATGTTGTAGTCATTAGGTTATTTTGATGCTGGAGACGTGAAATAATGAGCAATGTCCTCGCTTTCACTCGAATCTGGACCTCATGGAAACGCACCAAGTGTACTACCATTACACCACGAAGGGATACAAAAAGGAGGAATAAAATACCTTATAATGTTACGAAAATTAAAAGAAATAACAAAATACATTTTCGTAATTTCTTGACCGAAGCATATTTGGTAATTTTAAAATTCCGTATTAATTATTATAAAATCCATGTTTATAAAATTATCATTATAAATCTGGAAGTCAATTAAGTTTTTTTTATTATTTTGAGAATTTAAGAATATAAAAATAAATTTGGTGCAATCCAATTAATTCTGCGTAAATATTAACACGTAAAATAATTGTGATTTTTAAAAATTATTTAAATTTAATTCTCTAAATAATGTGAGAAATTATTTAGGAATCTAAAGAACTCATTCAGATTTTAAGACTCATTTCTATTTTTATTTTAATTATTATTGTTATTATTGTTATTAATAATATTATTTTAATCATATTAAAAAGTCGCTTACGTTCATAAAAAAGGAAACTTGTAACCAGTATGAAGCAATATCTTATTAAAAACTTCCTTAAAATGAAAGATAGTTTAAACTGTTCTTTTTTAATATTTTCGTTCAACTAGAATAAAAACTACAAAAGAAAAATTTAATCATGGTCTATTTTTCAAAACCAAACATACTTACATTAAACATAAAATATTTTGCAGGAACAATAAATGAAATGTTATTATTTCAAAACGTTGTTTCCTAATAATTGTATTAAATTAAGCTTTTTTTTAAATATTTCCGGAAACTAAATATTTATACACTTATTCATAACTTCTGCTACAGTGATGTGATTTGCTATTTCAGTATATAAGGCATTTCTCCCGCCTTCTTGGCATGATTACGTGGTGTAGTGGTCAGCACGCTCGACGCGTAACCGAGAGGTCCGTGGTTTGATTCCCGGCGAAGGCGTTGCTCATTTTTTATCTCTCCTGCTTCTAAATAACCTAATGACTCTACAACTGTCGCCGGAACAAAAAAAGGTGGTGGATGATGATTCTCCACCACCGGGATTTGGCGACTGGGTACCCAACACCCCACTCGCCTTTTAAAAGGGGGAGTATATAAGGTATTTCTCGCTCCTTCTTCGCATGCCTTCGTGGTGTAGTGATCAGCAGGCTCGACGCGTAAGCAAGAGGTCCGTGTTCGATTCCCGGCGAAGGCGTCGCTCATTTTTCATGTCTCCTGCTTCGAAATAACCTAATGACTCTACAAGTAATTCCTGATTATGCACATTATGATTCTTCAAGAATTTTGAATAATATTTGCTACATCGTATTCTGAGAAAATGATCCACATTTATCGACACAAGAAACAAATACTTTTACATGAAAAAATTACGTGTTCCATTTACTGTTTCCTTACAATTATAAATTGGATAGCTAAATTCATTTTAAAAATAATTTTCTTTGCGGGCATGAACTCGTTTTGAAAAACTACTCTTAACGAATGTGTAAAAACTGTCTCAAGCATACTCACAGAATTTGAAGTCACAAAGCTTTCTTTTCTTCTAAAGGTTTTCCCATGTGTTTATCTGACGAGTTTTTACTCTTTATCTTATACTAGAAATATAGTTATATAAATTAGTTTCATTCCAAATTGTGAAAAGTTCAACCTGCTCTCCTTTTAATTGGCTTAAATTATTAAACTTGCAACTATAGAAAATTTGAAATTCTAAATTTGCAGCCATACAGTTTGTTAGATTAACAAAGATCGTAAAATAAGAAAAATAACATAGTATTATCTAGTCTTTCAATTCAAATTACTAGCTGTACTGTAAAATAGTTTAAAACCTTGATACGTTTGAATTTTTAGTTTAAAAAGTTTTATATTTAGACATAAAACAATTGAAAGAAACAAAACTAATAAAACTAATGAAACAAAACTAATAAACAATTTAGTGCATGTACTACGACAGCAAAATCATATTTTTGTCTTACCAATTATAATATCTTATTGCACCTTCACTAGGAATTTTATTATAGTTTATAGACAAATATTTGACACTGCAAAATTGATTAAAACTGTCTACAAATATTTATGCAAACTAATTCTAATTTACCGAAGTTGGAACTTTCTTCCGTTAATCGGTTATTTAAATCCTTATGATGTCATGAAATATTTAAAGAAAGATAAAATCTAAGCGGTTTAATAGTGGTTTAAAATTATTTCAGTTTTGGCTACATAAGATGTCAAAACAAATCATTAATAATATGAAATTTTACGCAAGAAAAACAAGGCTACATCAGGAGAAATTTCGGAATTCAATATATCATTTTGTATGATAAAACCATACGATTATGCCAAAAAAAAGAAACAAAAAGTAAGCCTAAAGAAATCAAAACCTTCTTTGACCACTAGCAAAGCTTTATCACTTTGGGATTTACGCTGCCACCATTAATACACAACCCCAAGCGCCCATAAGTAGCTGCAGAAGAGAGAGAAAATGAAACAAAATAAAAAACCTGCGCGCAAAAACGGTGCTACTTCTGGCAGATTCTACTAGACAACCTCTTCTGGCGCCTGGCACATTTCTACTTAAATCGCCAATCTCGCGCGGTCGGAATAGATGTCGAGTAGTCTCTCCGGCAGGAGAGTCAAAATCTTTCTCTTCAGCATCCGTTGTGTATGTGTCGAACATGTGAACAGAAGCTGTCTTTGCTCTACACCTGAAGAATTGCAAGTCACCAACACATAACATTCTAAAATGCGATTTCTTTATAAATCTGCTTAACATTTGTTAATACATTTTAAAAATAAGGAAATGAAAAAGTTTCTTTCTAATAAATAATTTGTGCTCAGACTCTAAGGATTTTGAGAAAAAAAAATTAAATACTTTCTGAACATTGGAAAATCAACCAACAACAAGATAAAAAGAACGCTGTTAGTGGAACCACGCTTTTACAACTGCTATCAACAGGTAAGGCTTTGTATTAATTGTATTTTTCAAAGCTTCAAATTCATAATTTTAAAGAATTTGAATCGTTATAGTCAGATAGTCATTAATTTCATTTTTATTATGTATAACGTACATTAAACATCTCGAGAGCAAATGCTATGAAAGGAATTTCCTATTAGTAAATGTTTTTTTAATTATATCCGATGTTTTTTCTTAACTAGTAAAGAATTTTAACTCACAAATATTGAAACAGATATTAAAACTAAGTTTTCTATACAATTGATGATTCCTGTATAAAATATTTGATTTAATTAAAAATATACGAGTTTTATTTCATTTACTTTTAGTTAATAAAAACATTGATAAAATATTTCGATGCATTTATAATAAAATAAAAATTACACTGCATTTAATTAAAATGAAGCAAGATGCTTGAACAGTGCATAAATGTTTATTATCTTCCGATGTAACTTAATATTTATAAATTAAAAATAGTTATTTTAAATGTTATGTTTATAAGGTTGTTGTGATAATTCACCGTTTTAAAAAGCAAGTTAATTTTTTGATTAAATATGCGAAAGTAAGTCTAAAACTCTTAACTGTTTTAATAAACCTGCCAGAACTTTATCTGTTTTACCTAAAAATGAGAGTTATGGTTATAAATTTCAGTGACTAAATTATTTTTTAATTTATATGTACTTTAAATGATTACTAAACATCTACTGAATAAAAAAGCATTAAAAAATTAATAAGTATAAATCCTCCAGATTATTGTATTTATTATTACTACATTTAGCTGGAATTAGCATCTCTGAAAGCGAAATCTCTTTCTTTTTCATTCTTCCTTTTTCCCTTTTATCTGGTTGAATTTAAAGGTGGAGTTTTATAATAAGGAATCTTAATTACGCCTGACAGTTTAGTTACTCCAGCTTTATTAAGACTTTTTTTAGATAATTTAAGATTAATAAGTACAAATCTTTCAACTATTAATAAATTTATTTTTTCTTTTATTGGATGTAAAAAGTGATATTTTACATTTCAATTATGTGCTCTTATTTTTAAATGATTTGCGGCTGTAAAGTGCCTAAAATCAATTGAAAATTCCCAATATTTTAAAATATTGTGTTTAATCTGTTATTTGAGTAAAGCGATATAACACGTATCACATCATTTTTTTACAGTTTTAAATAAATGAATTATTCATCTGTATAAATTAATCTGATTATTCCACCCTTATTCATCGTAAAACCACGCTCGCGAAGTTGTGTTTAGCTATTTTCTATTATTTTTTTTAAAATGCATATATTTATGGAAATATAAAGTAGGGTTTAACTGTTTTTGTCGAAAATGTAATATTTTAAAGCGTTATTAAAATTTTATAATCAAGTAAAAATGCAAGATATTCTGAATGAAATTTTATGTCTGAAGCGAAAGATATTAATAATGATTTAAACCTTTTCAGTTTACGATTTAAAAATCACCTCGCTTATTGCTTTATATTTATCAATTGCTGGGGTAATATATTGCTCTGATTTTGAATATATGTTACTTTTAAGTTAAAACAAATACTACAATGATATAACCAGAATCACTCATAAAATTAAATAATACAATTATTTAATGTGAATGTTTTTTATTTCATTAATATCAAATAAAATACTCGAAAAACTGAATATTCCACGTCTTTCAGAAACACCGATGTTTTTCTCTAGCATAATCAAAATTACTAATATCCATGTTAAATAATAATTTAATTTGAAACATCAGCTTTATTGTTAGCCCAAAGGAGCGTTAGACAGAAGGACTATTGGTCTCAAAATAGAATTTTGCGTTGAATCACTATAAAAGTCTGAATCACTTTAATTGTTGCAGCAAATATTATCACCTTGTATCATATTTAAAGAAATTAAATAACGAAAAATTTGCATGAATGTATGCATGTTTTTCGCATTATGAAAAAAGGTACTTAGAGCCACCCAGTTTTGAATAAGGTAGTTCTCCACTGGAATATGGACACCTGGAAGTCCGAATTTTGTATTTCGAATTTGTTTTATTGTGTATTTCATGTTTCGTAAAACGTTAAAAAAATTTGATTAACAAACTCAATCATTTCAAACTGAGCAATGGCAACACTGTAGGGCAAAAATAGTTTTATCTCCAGCGCACGAAACGGTCTATCGGAAATTTTAAAGATATGCTGTTTTTAAATATTTTATTGTGTATTTCAAATTTTTAAAACTTTAACGGATTTTTGATTAACAAACTCAACGATTTTAAAGCGAACAATGGTAAGTGTAAATCTCTTGTTCGTGCAAAATTTCCCAAACATTTTATTATTTATTTTCAGGTATATTCTGGTAAAAATATTTCTGAAGAATTCCGATATAAATTAGGAATTATGATATAAAAAATTTGATTCGTTACATATAGCAAAATATATTGCTGCATAGAAAGCATTTAAAAGAACTCGTAAAATTGTATATTTAAAGCAATACAGCACAGTGAAAGACAAAGCTTTTTTACAGATCAAATATTCCGTTATATCAATGGCTTCAGTTGAATTGTAACGCAAACTTGTGTTCATGTAATGTGAATTATTTCTACTGTCTACTAAAAATATTACCTCCGTTTTTACACATAGCAGCATCGCTATTTTGTTTATAGCATGAAAAAAATTAACATGCAGTGAACTTCTTATAGACGACCACTGGTAGTTCCAGATAATTTTGCTGTTTTAATTTCACGATATCAAAGAAAATTTTGATATGTTAATAATCTTCACAATCACCTTTTGTTGAGGATTTTCCTGAAACTCATATACACTATCCAGTTCCAAAAATATATAGATGCATTATATATACTGAACATTCATATAATACATACTGCACCACAATTATGATCGTAGTATTTGTCAATGAGATGATGAAATTTAAATTTTAGATCTTAATAGAATTAAATGATTCACCCTTCTTTACAGTGTATATTGAATTTCAGCTATTTGTTCGTAACAAAATAGAATAAAATTTATGAACAGGGACGGAATGATTATATGGCAGATAAGAAACTGCCCTCTTCTTATACCGTAGTTTCACATTATTGTATATTTCAATGGTAAATGCGCCTTAAGGTAAATCGCAAAGCATTGAAAGAATTACCTGACAATGTGAGCTAAAATCTCTTATGTTTTCACTGTGGATATTCACTCCTCCACCATTTTATAAAAGTGAAATTATTATCATTTTTGTACAGAACGTTACCGCAAATGACTACGTTTGTCAGAATTATTTTAGCTTCTATTAATCGACTATAAATTAATTGATTTAATTTACATAGTTTCTGCATTTTTTCCTTAAAGCTTATATATCATTTCTGCCTACATATATTATTTAATGCACAACTTCAGGAAATATGAGCTAAATATAGTACATGTAACTTTACCAAACATACGTAGAGAAAAGTTTTGATCTTCACAGAGAAAAACATAGTGTAGTTAAAATATTGTAGGTTATTTAGGTTGAAGCTTCGTACATTGTGCAAAATTTAAGAAAATTGGTGTATTTTCTCCTGCGTTTCTTTAAGTGTAACATGAACGAAGTGTTAAAGGAAAGTGTGAATGACAAGACCGGTATTCAGCAGTTCTATCGAAAGAGCCTTAGTGGAACAGACATTCCTCAGAATACGTTGCAAGTATTCAAGATTAGAAAATACAGCGCTATCCTAAATGATCGGCCACTGATTTCAAATGTGCTCGCGAAAGCATTTTGGATGAAATACGAGAAGGCGTCCTGTGACAATAATAACACAGAATAACGTGACGCTGTGCCGGATAAGATCAGGGATGATCATCGAATTACTGTGAAACAGTGCCTGAATGTTTGCAGATCTTCTAAAAACGTGTGCGATACATAATACATATAAAACTATCAATGAACAAATTGTCTCTCGACTAGCTAAGTGAAGCGTTATCCCAGCATAAAAGCGAAAGAGAGCTTTGAAAACGAAGTTCAAACAAAAGGATTAATTTTAGCTGATTTTGTCATGGATGACTCGGACGGACAGCGGAAAATATCCCGCCAATAACGGAAGTAGCAACGGAAAATATACTGCATTAACCGAGAGCAGGTATAGAAGAGAGGAGGTTAGGGAATACTGGAAAGAAGTCATCTGGCATGATCATTGCTTCACCCCGACGAATTTGCTCAAGGTGCTTTGCTGGATTGTGGCTTATCCTTACTTCTTCAGCCACTTTGTTTCCCCATTCTGATGTAGTCAGATCTTCTGCCCTCTGCTGAAGAATCTACTTCGAGGGCATCACTTCAACGCGGATGACGATGCCATGGAAGTAGTCATTTATTGTATCAGACTCAAGAAAAATCTTTCAAAAAGATGACTGTAAACAAACTGCATCACAGATTGCATGGGGTAATTAAATGGAGTAATCGTAATGAGAAACTGTAGCTCAACCATTCGCTTAGCGATGAGGTTCAACAACAGCGATGAGGTTCATGAGGTTCAACAAAGAGTGAAAGTTGTTAACATAGTATATATATAGGAAAAAAATTTCATAAATAGTTCTGATCTTATATTCTACTAAGGTATTTTGAATGCAAATAAATTAAATGGATCTTATGTGTAAAGTACAATCTCAGAATTCGTATATAAATAATCTATGCGGATTGTATAAAAATGAGAATTCTTGTTAGCCTTTTTCTTTCCAGTTTTCTTTTTCACCAGAGCACGGCTGGTAAATCAACTTTTCTTGGAATCTGATTGCATAAATGTTGTGTCTCCGGATCTGATGAAAGACATTGCATGACCAGGTCACAAATTTTGCATCGCTGTAGAATGATCCATAGGCTCAGTCCGCCGACATCGTTGTAGAATGATAGATATGCTTAATTCATATTTATTTTATTTCTATTATTGTTATGGTTGAATATTTTCATCAATTATTATCAATCAATGAGGTGAGAAAGCTTAATAATTGAACGGTTTATGTAAATGTTTAGACACTGGAAGTAAATATATTATCCATACGTTTCAGGAACCAAATTTATAACGGAAGACAGAATGTTGAATAGATATGAAAATATTTAGCATAATTATTTATTTCATAGTTACAAATGAAATATTCAATTAGATTTGGAATTACTAATGGTTTAAATTCTTATTGGATTTTACTTCAATTACCTTTAAGAGACCATTCAATCAAGATCTTAGGTAATTTCCTCAAAGATAAGAGTTTAATCTGCGCACGAGAACGCTTTTTGTTCAAAAAAACAATCCAGAATGAAGTTTCAGTTTGTGTCATACATAAACATGTATACAATTACTCATTATATTTTAACTGCCCTACTTCTGTTATTAATGTAAGTATTTATGTTGCTTTGAATCATAAGTAACTGTTATAGTAACTGATTTGAAAAACATAATTAAAGTAAGCATTTATATTGATCTGAATAGTTCCCTCAGCAATCTTTTTAAATGTCTTTGAGAAAATTTCTAGCTGAGCCCAAGCAAGTGTAAACATTAATGGGTAATTAATGTTCTTAAATAAATAGTATCTATAGCCAAATTAGATTGTTATATATCTATATTGATGAAATTTTCATTACTTTGTAAGTACAGGCATTCATCAGTATCATTCAGACCTTTTCAAAGGCGAAATATCTAGAAGTATAATTGGACGCTAAGTTACTAGTCAAGAAATATATGCAAGCGCATGGTAGAAAACGTTAATAATGGTCTGAAAGCTTTATCATAAATGCCATGTCTCTGCTATAATTATGTTCTGCCTGTATCTTAAAAATTCACCGATTTTAATAGATGCGACTCCAGTTTGGGCAGCTGGACGAAGCTTCTCCAATGGCACTCTGAGAATCATTTCTGGTGCATCATGTTTCGGCAGAAACAAATTAATTATTTCCGATTAAAAATCAAGCCAGTGAACTCGGCTTCCTTTCTCGATTTCTTCTTTAGTACTGCATCCTCAGATAATAATATTTTATACAGTTTAATAAATAATGACATGCATCAAAAAGGAAACAAGATTTATTTTTAATCACAGGCATTCTTCTTAATCCCAAACAGAAGCTTTTTCAACGAAGTAAGTATTTAAAAGAAACACTTTGCATCTTTGTATTTTCATCGTTGTATATGTAGCGTTCAAGTAGATGTCACGGTTAATATCTGATAGTAATCATCAAGTAAATATTAGAACCATTTAAAACGACATCTATTGAGTAATGAAGCAAACGTTTCTCAAGTTTTGAGGCCGGATTGAATTCGGAGGAATCATCCTAACTAGAGATATAAAACTCACGTAAAAATAGCGATTTTTAAATACTCAGGTTAGATTTAAAAATTTTGTGACGTAAGGACACAATAACTTCCTGGTGAGTTAGTTTAATTTGCTTTGCGTATTTAAATTGCAGTCAAAATATCATAATATTTTTGATTTTCTTAAATGTTTAGAATAGTTTAAATGTTTAAAATTTTAACACAAATTTTGACTAAGGTTTCCAAAGCATTTTATGTCTTTATTTTGTTTTTGATATCAGCATCTAAATCAGTTACGCATAAGTTTACAAAAGTCCTGTTTATAAAGAAAAGCTAAATTTTAGAATATGAGGTTTCTTAATAATTATAAATAAATAAATAATTCTATTTCAGCAGAAAAATGTTTTTTTCCTAGTGTAGCAAAACATACTGTTACAAATGATTTCATGTATCCTGAGAGAATTTATGCATAAAATGGTAACTTTAACTAATAATTTATTTGCAATTGCTTCAAGAATAGTGATTAATTCCGCGCATCAGTCTTGTGGATGATGCTTTTCCCAGTAATGATACTAATAATAATATGGTTTATTTATTCGCTGGTCATTTGTCCTTCTTTTATTTATTTATAATTGTATAGCATTGTAAATGTCTTATCTCGTTATCCAATATGCCATATATACATGTATCATAATCATGTCAACTGTGTGCTGCTTTGAAGAGTGTCATTGAATATCCTTTGAACAACATCCTCAAATATGCATTTTTTAAATTTTTTATAGCTTGCACAACGTAGAATTGTCAAGTATGTGTAAATGCATAGTCATATACCTATCCTATACCTCTATGACAATGGTTCTCAACATATTTTGCCCCATGCACCCGCTTCACCATTGCTAGGAAATCATTCCCCCGATCCTTTCCCAAACTTGAAAAATACATATGCACTTGTTTAGTTTTAAATTATTTTTAACGTATTTTAACGACAGTTAGTTAAAGACAGAAAGTATCGAAAATGTTGATAAATACCAAAACTTGAATAAAAGTAGCTTTTCATATTAAAAACAGTGTTTAAATCCATAAACTAAAACAAATTAACAAATTACCTAACAGCTAAATAAAACCCGGAAATCCCCCTTGAAATTATAAAATTCTTCAGGGGTATTTCTTTTTGTTGAGACCCTTTAATCTATGAAATATTTTGTTTCGAATTCATAGGTTATCGGAAGTCTGTGCATCGTAAGACTCATGTTTGTGTCACATTCAACTACTATGCGTGATGCACACCCAAGAATGCAACCTCTTTGACCACCATGTAAGGGTAAAACCGCTATCACATCTACTATTAGTAGACGGAACACGGCGTCGACAGAAACATTTCTCAGAACCCTCATTTCCACGAAACCTACGTAGCTGGGTTACCATCTTGACTTGGTAAACAGACAAACAAGAATCAGTTATCGCTCAAATTGACGAAAGAGGAGTTTGCTTTCAAATTCCGTATATATGCAAAATATATTTTGTAATTATTTTAATACTGTTGGCTCAGTACCTTGCCAAAATGACATGTGTTTATTGCATTAATTGTTACTTTTAAATTGCGTACTTTTACTCCAATTCTTGAAATGATCTATTGTATATATTTTATAAATACTTTTGCATCCTACATTAAGTTATTCGTCATTATTTCTGATTTTATTATTGTAAATAGTGTTTTTGTATCCAAATATTTATATAATAACTTTTATGTACGCAATATGTCATCTACTGATGTATGTTTTGTAATGAGTTAAAAAGGTTTATTTTATCCCTAAAATGTTAAATATTTCGTAAAGGCCGCTTGCTAATTTTTTTTGTTTGTTTAAATTCCCAAGTAAAATTACAAATGCTAAGGCTGTGTGTAAATGGGTGAATTTTAATGACTAGCGTAACGCACAAATGCACTTCAAGTTTGACTTCAGTTATTTTATTGCATATCCAGGATAATGTGCAAAGAACTGATGACCACAATTGCTGCCAATTACATGATCATTATATGAATCAGAAGTGACTTCAAATAAAATTTTTGTCAAACACATCAAGTAACACACAAATAAGTCTTATATTTACATACACATAGAGAGAGATGCGATGGTTCAGAAGTTGCTGATGTATTAGTATTAATGTAATGAAGGATTTATATTAATGAACGCATATACAAATGTTTTCCATCAGCATAATAATAAATTCGTAAATTTCCAATGTTTCAATACATAGCATTTGTAGTAAAAATAAAACTTTTAATGTATTTATAATCTAAGAATTATTTCATAAAATTAATGGCATACAAATTTAATGTGTATTCTCATTATTACATAAGCTATGCTTTCATTTTTTACTTACCTTTCATGTTGTTTACATTATGTCACTGATTATGCAATAAACAATTTAAAAGATACGTAAATAGCAGAAAGGTAAAGTCGCGCATATACAAACCGATTTTAAAAAAATATTCACCTTAAATTTAATAAAACAAATTATATTATATAACAATGCTAACGTTTCTTTTCACATGATCAGCTCGAAATACAACAAATTTGGCGAACTTTTGGCGACAAATAATTTGTAAACAAATCATCAAAAGTACAAGCACTTCATAAAATACTGTCTACTCTGAAATTTCCACAATTATAAATTTGATGATTATAGCAACATTTTAAAAATGACTTAGATAGTTATACAACAACAAAACAGCAATATACCTGTATAAAGGCGTTTTCCGTATTCCTTCAATTAAATCGGGATCTATTTCCACCGTCCAGGATCTCAGAGCCGCAGCCATTGCCATATTGAAAATTATCCATGATCCCTCAGAAGCATACTTACGTCTCATTGGCTTATCTCTACGTAGAACTCAGCTGCAAACGAAAACATTTTCGGCAAAGTTTAAAAAGCTTTCAAAAGTTTCAAAAATGTTCCTCGTAGCCGCAACATCGCTTTCCCGGCTAAACGGAACTTCGCTTCCAGTGGTACAGGTTTTTCCCGGAATCCTTCTGTTTAAATCAATGCTACTAGAATCTTGTTTCTCGGAACTGTTTCACCTAGTCGTGAGTGTCGCTAGTTGTGATATGCGTTTAACATATCCACAATTAGTAACCTCTTCACTGCATGTTCTTTTATAACGTAATGCGCCACAGTTTCTAATTCTTATCATCATCCTATTGACCTTGGCTAAATAGAAGATAGACGGATTTACTCAATTTGTGACCAGGTTGTCTAGTTAAAACTCGGAGGCCAAAGTATTTCTTATTAGAGAACTTATTGATTATTGCAGTTAATAAGGTTTAATTTGACTAAGCTACGAGATTTCTGTTCAGTTTCTTGTGATTTGAGCAAGATCTTAAGAACTGCGGCAACTATTTAAAAAACAGAAAACTATTCAAAAATATACAGAAGGGGAAAACTGAAATCATGCGAAAGAAATTCATATTTTAGCATGAAAAGTACATGAATGCAAGACTTTCATTTTTTATGCTTTTGTTTAATTATCTGGAATACTTTAAAAGTAAAATTCACTCATTGGTAATTAACCAATTGTCTAGCAAATCCTTAGAAACATTCCATCCTTCCCTCTACTACTTTCGATTATTACTGCAGGATCTTTCGATGCATATCCCAAACGAAAAGCTGTAATGAAATCAATTAGAAATTTTCAATAGAAACATGTGTCACTTTAATTAAAAATTAATGAATTATGCCAAGAAATATTTTCTACGTTCATAATTAATTAATTCTCTTAGGATCGTACAAAGCTTTCATATGTAAGATATTCCTTTTCACAAATTGGAAGTGAAATGTCACTCGTATAATGAAGTAAATAATTAACGAAGCAGGATACGGTACTTCACTAAATATTTTAATAGTTTTTCTTCGAATTAATTTCAGTGTCTTAAAAAATGCATTCAAAATAATCCGATAGCGACATCGAAGTTATTTTTTCTAGCATAAATGTGAACATTCTGTGTTCAGGCAAACGAAAATTTGCCATAAATTCCAATGAAAATAATAGCTTTTACATTAAAAAGGATGTTTTTCTTTGAATTTTAGATTAAATTGTAAGTTACTCTTTTTATATTTTAAACTTCTACTATATCTTATGTACACAAACAGATTAAATACTGATTGATGCACGTTGTTAGGGTATCAAATGTTTATCAAAATAAATTCGAACGGATAAAAATGAAAGAAAATAGAAAACTTCATTTGTATGTGCAAAGTCCGTGCAAATCAGAATCTTACGTTTTGCTTAAAATTAAAGACAAAAAGTAGAAGGTAGTTAATAATAATACTAATATTATTTCAAAT
This sequence comes from Stegodyphus mimosarum, assembly GCA_000611955.2. NCBI lineage: Eukaryota > Metazoa > Arthropoda > Arachnida > Araneae > Eresidae > Stegodyphus > Stegodyphus mimosarum. Next base: position 195,831 of record KK120909.1, on the reverse strand, counting down.
AATCAGTAAATGTGTACAGAAACAATAAAAGCACAATGTTTGTACAAAACAAAATAAGAAAAGATAGAATTCCCAAAAGGATCCTTAAAGATTTCAGCATTTTTTAAAGAGAAGTTAACATGTCCGTTTACATATTTATTTTACATGTTATAAATGTTATGCCCACAGACATTTATTTTAGAAATGTATTTATTCGCCAGGCCCTTTATAAGGCGTCATATTATTATACAGAGATTCGTCACACGCGATATTTTGAACTAATAATACAATGTATAATGTGTGATGTTTCTTTTCTGTAATTTCCTCCTATTTCTCATAAGAACTTAATGTGCAAGAGGATAAAGCAATTGAATGCAAATGGTTTCTTTTTAGGTTCACATTTTGATTCCGATAAGCGTCCGAGCTGTTTTTGCGTGCTGGTTCAGAGGAGCTAATATCTAATGTCAGTATCGGAACGAATCGAATATAGTGAGGATAAACTGAGACAAGTCACAAACTATCGAAAAAAAAGAAAATTCTTTATCGTTAAATAAAAAAATTTGATGTGAACAACGTATGACTTCCTCGTACAGAATATTAAATTATACATATTTTGCACTTCATTTGAACTTATTGGATTGAATTAAATCTTCTTCTTCGATAGCGCATAAACCGCAATAGAATAAATGCACTCTTTAATAAAATTTACTATATTTGTTTACCACAGGGACACTCTGGCGCTAGGTTCACTTAACAGCGTTACATCTCATTCATTTTATAACTCCGAATGCACAAAAAATTATGTATATCATCTAAAGAATTATCTAATCGTTGCCACATGTTCTATTCAAATATTATTATAAATCTAAAACGATGTCTAAAAGAAATTAAACAAGAAAAAACAGTTTTACATACATAAAAAATCAAAATATCTTTATTAAAAATTACGCAGTAAACCTTAAACACTTATTTCCCCGAATAAATTCCAGAATTGATTAAGCATGATCTAATTTGCAATAATAAAAGAAGGCTTTATATTTGTTGTTTCGAACTTAACTTCTCTAGATTGGCAGCATATCCACTGTTCTGCTAAGTTTCCAATGTAAAAAAATATGGATGCTACGGCCAAAATAATTAGGCTTAGCCGCACTTAAACAACTTTTAAATTGTTGATAATTCTGTAACCTGCATGTTATAATGCAGGTTAACTAAAGGCATAAAAACCTTAACCGGAAGATAGAACAAAATAACTCAATCATCTTTAAGCGAAAAATGCAAGATTTACAAATATGTAAGAATAAAGAAACTGGGCTCACTGAGCTGAGTAACAGAGTTTATATATGTAGACATATTTATATACTTTTGGTGCAGCCGGTTGCAAACAAAATAAGAGGTGCATATCTATATGTTATAGCAGTCCTACATACAAAAGTTCAAGATTCTGAGGCTATTCGTTTTTGAGTTATGCGAGATACATACATACATACATACGTACGTATTCACAGACGCCACAAAAAAAATCTCTTCAGAATCCATTTTATATATCAGTTTTTTAATTCTTTAGGGAAAAAAGAGCCTTTTATTCTGCCCTTACGTTCAGCTATCACGCAAAAACATCGTTAAATTGTATTCCATAGCGGTCAAAATAGATATTTTAGTTGAAATACGATACCCGAAATTTTTCGCGATTACAATACTTCCTTTTTATTTTTTACAAGTAAGTAAAAAGTCTATACAGAATTTTGAAAATATCACTGTTAAATATTGTATTACCGTTACAGGTATATGTATGGGAATTATTTCAAGAAAATTAGCTGCGTGAAAATGTCAAAAATTGATTTCAAATTTTGACAAATCAAACAAGAAGATACACTAATTCAAGTAAATCACAAAAAAGTCTAACGTATATTTGTATTTGACTGCTTACTTTACAATAACATGGCTTTAAAGTAAGAGATGCTGCAAGCTGTAATGTGATTAATCATGTAAGTTATAAGCATAGAAAAACTTCCATTCATCTGTTTGTTTATTTCACGAGAAGTTATTTTCACTGCAGGTATTCTCATTATGCCGTAAAAATAATAATTCAATACCTAGTACAGAAAGACCTCTAACACATAAATGTGTTTATGTGTTTCACATAAAGGTTTAAATTACAGCCTTTTTTTTTTTCAAAAAACAAGAAAATTAGGATTTAAAATCCTACAGATATACACTTCCTTCTGTTTTAGCCAGAGTAATAAATAGTACATAAGCTTGCTATTCTAAGGCTATGGTATTTGTAGGTCTAAACGCGACTATGTTAAAAAAATAAGTTTTAACAAAAAAAAAATGATGTTGCGAGCATATAACCTCCCACCAACTTCAATTTTTGATGACAATTAGCAATTTAGCAATTAATTAAAGCAATACTTCCGGTTAATCGCTTATAAACAAAATCTAATTTGTTGTTTCAATAAAATAGAAAGTTCTCTAATATGCAATTCTAAACTATATTTTATTAAGTAAAATTAGCTATGTGTAAAAACTGGTTTTTCTAAATTTATATCAACATAATCAAAACTTTGCCCTGTATTTCGTTTTCTTTGAAACTTTTTTACTGGGCAGTTTAGTATTATATAATTTAATTAGTCTTTAATTAAATACAATTAAGTATTCATAATATATTTAAAATAAATACTGTTAATCGACAATTAGTAGACATTCTACGCAATTTTGTTTTTTTCTGCGTTGTTCCTATAATAACAAAAAATCTAAATTAATTTTGCTGTGTGAGTACATTCCCGCGATATTGCGGTATTAGTAAACTACGCTCGTTAATTACAACAATATGTATATTTATACACGCAACAATATATTCGGTTGATTGTTTCGAAAATATTACAGGCTGCAAGCAAAGTATCATTTTTGGTTGTCCATTGAAACCTCGTATGGGCTTTAAGTAACTTACCATTTCCGTTTGTCTAATTTTAACCCAAATCTAGTCAATTCTTTATATCAGTGCAGAAAGCTTAGATACCGGAAGCTGAAATTTTTGTAAGTTTTATATAAGAGTTATCATGGATACACACACGTACAGACACACAGATGTCGTAGTAAAAATAGTAAGATCTGGTTCTGGAACCCTTAATTGGTGCTTATCCTCTAAAATTTTATTATCGAATTTTTGAATCAAAAACGTTACTTCCCTTACCTATGTATATGGGTTGACAGAGGTAAAATTTGCAGAGAATATAGAAACAATTTAAGTAAAATTTACTTTATTTATCTAAGTTTTACAAAATTACTGAAGTTTATAAATTATGCATCCATGGGTGCACAAGTTGTTCATTTAAGTCTTCTATCACTCAGAGAAGTTTTGAAGAAAGATTTTGAAAGTCTGATAATCAGATATTTTTAAATACCAATTTAGAAAGACCCCGAAGAAAAATTTGGATTTACTACTATTATCGCAGAAATTACATCATAAAAAAATCTGCAACTTAAATAGCTACAAAGAATCACCTGATTTGAAGAATAATATTTTTCGTTGGAAATAGTAGGCTCTGAATAGGATATTTTCCAAATCTGATGCCTGTGACTTATGTAATAAAACAAATGTTACACTGCTACTGGAATACCAAATGAGACGTAAATGTGTGCAAACTAACAGATATTTTCTTGTTGAATGCCATTAAACTACAGTAGCAGAATACTCAAGTGAGCAGTGTTGATACCTGATCCGTTTACGACGCATAAGGGTGAAATGACAAGGTATGGCAGCATGCTTCATACTTTCTGTATTTCCTTTCTTCATTCCATTCCAGTATATAGAATATTGAACTATTTATGTTTTGATATAATACTTAGCAAACGCTTAAAATAAGCCACTAAACTCAGTTTAGAATTTGGATAGTGAAATTACCTCCATGGTAAACTTCTAAACAGCAAGGCAATGAATTTTTTGCTAATATGAGAGCAAGATACCCATAAAGTAGGTGAACATTTAAAAGAGGGTTATTCTCATATACAAATACGCATTTGGGAAGATGGCTGAAAAATACTGAACATGCTATCGATTAAACAAAAATTTGTATTAACAAACTGTTTGCATTAAATTTTCAAAGTTTAGCATATATATTCCCTATTTTTCAGGAATGACTTCCGCCATTTCATAAAACTTCATTTCTTACTAATGATTTGATGTAATTTAATTCTCTAACTTAAACATTTCTATATATCATACTTCTAGATTTTTGTTTGTTCTACGTCTTATATTGTGGAGATAGCTTTTTGTGATGCTGGAATGGTATATCATCTGATAACTTCGTAAGAATATATTACTTTTATAGCTTCATTCTAGTATTTATTGGATGTCTTAAATAGTTACTGAGTTGACTGTATTTATATTTTGTAGAGTAACAGCAATATGAAGCCTGCTTCAATATAAATGTTATAAAATCGAGTTCTACTAATCTATACTTAAACACTCAATGCTTTCTGGTGATTAATAAAGCTGGTTGTCAAATTGTTGTGTTCGAGCCTGCACCCCAGGATATCGGTGTCTTTTCGGCATTAAGGACAATTAAATTCTTTTGAAACGAATGACTGTCGAAAGACTTATGATAGGTAAAGACGGTTGGAAAATCCCCGACTCTAATACCGCGTTGCTTCCAGATTTAGAATGCAGCATAAATCAGCACAAATTTATTTTGTCAGCATTGATGCCACAGACCTCATGGCTGCGATAGACATTTTCGACTCTGCTGAACATATATTAGGTACTTTATGCCCAATTAACCATATTTTAAACATTCTCTTTAACTTCTCCTTTCCGTTGTGCTCACCAGGATGCAAATTAAATGGCAAAATATTTTAATCGAAGATTTTGAATGTGTTAGATATAGTGCTTTCGTCAGCGTCGTCTGCAATTTAAGTTCTATCGCGCAGCTTTGCCATTGAAAATCGGGGTTTAGCCATTACGATAGCTGACATTAAACCAAGCCATTAAAATATTGAATCCGCTTAAGTGGTTAAACTTATGTGGTCTCCGATGACGAGAATTTCATTTGAAATTTTAGCCTTGCTATTCTGCTACGCATAAATAACGTACTTTATTTGTAAGATTAAATTGCGCTTTCTGTTCACTTAAGGATTTAATAAAAACGTTGTTTACAAACTTCTTAGGATTTTTTCATAATATTTCAAACCGAACAATAACTCGCTTTCCAGTCTAATACAGTGAGAAGGAATTGGATTTAATTCCTATTCAGTTAGGACCCTATAAGTAAATCATCGATTACAACTTTATATTCAACAAGATGCCTCGACGGAATTATTTTAAACATAATATTACAACCTTACACTGCATAAATTCCACAAAACACGTGTTAAAGCCCTTAATTGGTATTCAACTAAAATACAAAAGACGAAGAGGAGTAATATTATATTGTACGAGCACGATTTCGACCACGATATTTTGTACCACGACGTTTTAGAGCTGCGATGTTTTCTCTTTGTTTTCTTTTCTTCCACGACGGTTTGTGCCACGACTTTATTGCCTTTGCGTTGTTTTCTGCTCGACGTTTTCGTCAGTGATGTTTTTGCCCCGATGTTTTTCGGCTCACACCTTTGAGATACTACAAACGCTATTGAGTAATATGTAAAAGCGACCCGCAGGCGAAAATCGTCATTTTTTGCAAGAATTTCAAGCGAAATGTATCACTGCACAAAGGCTAAGCTCGCGGATAAACATTTTAATCATATGACAATAGAGTAAATGGAACAGCTATTCTAAGACGTCAATGACGCACAATAGTGCAGGAGACAACTGAAAGCGAGTCCAGACACCCGGCCGGCTTATATAGACTAATCGTAATCGAGTATAGTCCAGATCCCGTAACTGTTTAGTACGACACCCCTGGTGCCCCACAAGGAACGCATGGGAAGTTTATTAAGATGCTACATATGCTGATAAAAACATTAAACTATATATTTTACATATTGCTACAGAGATAATAACTAAAATATAGATACTAAGTAAAAGAAATGTCACAAATGTCAGATGCTAATGTAGGTATTAAATCAGATACATACATGCTAAATATTCTGTTACATACTATGCAGATATTAAAAACGAATGTTGACAAAGCTTCTAAATACTAATGCAAGTCATTACACAAATCCAGATACTAAATACACTACTACATACTACACGGTACTAAATAGTGATGTAGATACTCAGATACTATATTATACTGATAAACAGATACTATAGACATTATTATTTACTGCACAGATATTAAATGCGGATGCAGACACAGATTCGAAACACTAATGCAAGATATTACGCAGACATACAAATACTAAATACATTATTACACATATATTAAATCAACATAGGACTTCCCTGTTCCGCCGAATAGCACTACAGGTCATTCCACCCGCAGAACGGGGGCAGAGGTTCAACCTCTTTCTCGGAACCTTGAGGGGTCGGCGCACCCAATCTGGGGCGTCACTGGCCGTCAATTGCGTCGCAGGGGGATATTACCCAGCAAACCCAAGGAGTTACCCCCGGGCTACCAGTACCACCCTGCTCTAAGGCATGCCGAACCCTGGGCCGGCCAATAAATTACCTTTCCGGAGTTCCCAGAACCACTAGGTTCATAATTTGTATACCCCCGTGGCCGAGACTGCCTAGGTACAGATCCTAGCCAGTAGCTTCGCAGAGTTCTCTACGTCGACCCCCGGGGGGAGCATATATTAAATACAAATACACTAATGCAAGTCTTGACACAAATTCACAAATACTAAGTACGCGACTCCATACTGCACTGATACTAAATACTAATACGCGACTAACTAAATTATTCTGAAACTAAATTATACTGATAGACAGTTACTATATACACGATTACCTGCTTCACAGATATTAAATGCGAACGCAGACACAGATTCTAAATACGAATGAAAGACATTACGCAGATATACAGATATACAGATACTAACGCAAATATACAGATACGATAAATGACGAAAGAACGTAGATATACAGATACCAACGCAGATATAATACAATAAATGACAAAAGAACGCAGGTATACAGATACTAATGACACTGTTACACAGATATAAAATACGAATGCACAAATATTAAACTGCACTATATAAACTACACAGATATTAAACATACCACCCAGATTTTTAATACGAATAAAGATACAGATACTAAATATCAATACGAGACAGCACGCAGATACACAGAGTCTTACATTACTACATACTACACAGATACAAAGTACTGATACAGACATTACGTTGCATTACGTTGACTTACTTTGCATTACGTTGACTTTATACAGATATACAGACACTGCAGAATATGAAGATATATAAATATATTATAGATGTACAGATACTGCATAGACAGCATACAAATACATAATCAATAAACTGGTGCACACTAATCTGCATGGCACAGATCCCTCCCTAATGCCTCTAGTTTTTCCATTATACTCCTTAATTTCTCAAGGGAGACCAAATGCTTGATGAAAAATCGCTTAAACGGATCATCAGTGTCTGGCAACCGCATGTGCCACGCCTCTGTGAGTGGACACGCTACTCACGTTGTCATGTAATGGTTTGGGGATCCAGCATCGCCGCACAGAGGTTAGAGGAAACAAAACCTCTTTATCAGAAGTATTTCGGAAAAAGGCCATGGCCTGTGACGAAATCGGTTATGTAAGGTGCTTAAATTAGGCGGTCGGTGGAAGCCTTCTCGTAAGAAACATGGGCTTTTCTACCCTTGGGAATTCTGTCCCATTCATACTGCCAATGTTGTAGTGTAGTAGTCAGGATACTTCTCTTGAGATGGGATTTTGGGAGCAGGATGGGCACAATATGCGCATCTATATTGCGTGTGGCTTCCTTCGTGAGCTCATCCGCTTCTTCATTTCCTTGGTGCCCGGCGTGAACCTTTATCCAGGAAATGTGAATCGCCTTGTGGCTCTCATTTTCACGGAGCATGCGTTGTATATCTTCTATGAGCTGAGTAGGATGAAAAGGATTTGGATCGTATGAATCACAGAGAGGCTATCTGAAAAAATGCTAAACATTTTCCCATCATAGTCATCTGTAGCTGCTATGGCCTCTCTAATGACCACCGCTTCGGCTTGAAAGACGGAATTCTCAGGTCCCAAGTGCCCTTTCTATGTAGCTAATATGGTATCGTTCCTTTTAATTACCATTCCATCAAGGTGCGAGCCGTCCGTGAAACGGCTGATTGCAGCCTATCACAATAGTACATAAAGAATGATTCACATATACGTCCTTGGAGCAGGTGTTCCATTTCTTTCGCAGTCAGACAGACAAAAGCTCGGCGTTTTTCTGAACTGGTAAGTGAAACTGATTGAGTGTAGCTGTTTTATAATCACATTAATTATAGAGTTATAAAAAGGTATTAACCGGTTTTAAACAGCTCAGTTTTTAATTTATAACCCACAAAGTAAGAAGCAATACGTCAAATGGAGAACAGCGAAAACAATGGTGACCTGAATAGCCAAATGGGCTTTGTAAATCATGTCATTTAGTCCACTCTTCATAAAAGCTATTAAATGCTATATACACAGGATTGGACTCGATCCTGGTGCCTGCGTCACATGACCGAATCATCTAAGTCATTTAGTACACTGTGATCACTCGAACATTGAGGGAGCTTGTTGAAAACTAAACGTGATATTCTGTATAAGCCATTATATGTTGTTCTAAAACAGGAACGTTTCTTATTTATATGGCATATATTAGTTTCGAATTTAGTTAATAGTACAGTATAGGCTTCTGTAAAATCGCATCAGTCATTTTACACCCTGTACTGTAATACTCAAACTATAACAGTTATTATCGAGCGAAGTCATAATGCAAAAGCAAATAATAAAATAAAGTCAATTAACTTAAAGCATTTAATGTTAAAAACTGTAAAATGTATCTCTTTAAAATATAGTATTTTGTATTTATATAATTTTTATTTTCTTGTTCTCATAAATATAAAATAGTGTAAGAGAATTTAGGAAACATCGTTTTTTAGAAACATTCGTCTTTGCGTAAATGTGTGTATGAAAAAAACCTAAATGTACTTTTATGATTTCAGTGCAAATGGTCCCACGGGGAGATAAAGTAATCAATAAGAGGCTACAAGTTAAACCTAATGCTTTTAAACTAAAACTATTCTCAGCTTAAGATTTTCTCTGGATACCACAAGACTACATGATGAATTTTTAAGATAACATTATGTAGCAAAATCTACTCTCGAAATCTTTATCATTTCATCAAATATTATACATTTTGATATTTTTCAAGCCTGTATTTTTCACATATGAAACAGACCGAAGTATCATAACTACGCATATCATATGTATGCCATTTCATTTGAATTATTTTGATATTTAGCTTTATGGGAATTTGTCATTCGAGATCATTTTATTAATAAATACTGAAAATTACTGAGAGAGTAGAAAATGTGGAGTTATTCATTAAATTTATTGACTGAACTCTTCAGAATTAAAAGCAATGAAAACATAGCAATATTAAAGTGATTTTATTTCTTTTTCTCACTACTTGTATACGAAAGATTTCTAAAGGAAGCGGACATTTTCAAACCTAAAATTGAATGCAATATAAGTATTTCTTATCGTGGTTGGAACATTTTGGATCGCTGCCCAGAAGGTATAATGGCTAACGAAGCGTACTGCGGTGCCCGGTTTCGAATGCCGGAGAAGGCATGGATGTTTATAAAAGTATAGTGACTTTGAGGTATGGGGACACTCTAAATATATGGCGAGCTGAAAGTCCTCTTGAGAGGTTACAAATAAATGGTGGTAGAGAAAGAGGGGTGGGAGAACCTCTGTCCCATCCCCCGGGGTGATGTTCATGAAAACTGAGAGGCGGAAATGAGGGAATTCGTACTTTTAACTATATAGTACTCAAGGCACTTGCCTTGCCTTGCACTCCTTGCTATGACGAATTTCATGCGCTCGGAGTTCTGTCGTTTCTGTCAGACAAGTGAGATAATCACAACACAACACATTTGGGATCGGACAACCTAAAATATAAATGAAAATTAACGTACCTTGAAGACTAATGTCAAGCAATCTAATTCACTACAACAGTAACGTTCTTTCAATAGCAGGCAAGAGGGGCAACCGTTTACACGGCTAAATGAACATCTCTTATGACTCATATTGCTAGGAGTTCTTTTCCTGATATAACCTTAAACGCTTGCAAGTCGAATCTACGTCACTCTTTGATGTAATGAACGAGTACGACGGAACGAGAAATGAAGGAAAGATGCAAATTAAAATCTTAATAGTCCGTTGAAGTCAAAAGTCCATCGTTAATAAATACATTTTCGAATGTAAAATTTTCAAAATGATTATCATCTCAAGTCACGAAGGTCTAGAGTTCGGATTAATAATTATATAACGCAGCAAACTACACAGCTTTAATCATAACAGTAATTGCTATTCTAACTCATCCAGAGAATTCAGGACTTTCTTGGAAATTCCATCTTTTGTTTTGTAGTGAGGGTATCGCTTGTTTTATATTGGTTCTTGAAACCTTTCAAAACACCTTGTTAATTTGAATGTACAATTAAACCATTGTGTTGTGTTCTAGAAAATTCAGTTGTACCTGAGAGTGACAATCTTGGTTAGAAAGAGCAGGAAAGTGGCAGGAAAAGCCAATAATACCAACTAATTTACATCAAAGTTATTTATTTCGTTATGGCTTTTCAATTAAAATTAAAACTTGTCAAACATATTTTCTCCCAGGAGATGAAGTAGTAATTATTAACATTTAGCATTTCTTAAAGAATTAAGGAGCATAACATGGTCAAAAGAAGTTAAAATAATCAGAGGTAGTGGATCATTAAAAGCGACAATAAAGAAAATTCAATCCACAAGTAAGCTGTCGTGTTAACAAAAGAAGCTATTACTCATCTAACTGAAGAATTAATCTCAGTAGAAGTAAAAAGGATGGTAGTATGGATGAGACAACCCGACTGGTTTCAGAGCAGGGAAGTAGTAACATCTTAATGACGGAAAGGTACACAAGATCTCACAGGAACTATCAGATGAAGGGGATGAAAAGACTTGCAGATAGATATTTTTCGGAAGCCTGGAAATGGTTAGATGGTACCTAAACATGAGATAGTCCGGCAGGTTTCTGAGTCGAGATAGTGCAGAGGCAAAGAATGGCAAGAAGACATCTTTTGTAGGTGGGAAGTTTTCCGCTGCCGCCGAATAAGTAGCAGGAAAGGAAGTAGTCTCCTAAATGAATGAGGAGGTTTATTGCCGCCAATATTTCCGTCATTCGTTATCATCAGTTGCCATCCATTTCGCTGAATTTACATTAAACATCAGTTTATTCTTGGTTGCGCAGAGAAGAGAGGCAATCGAATCAGCAATCAGCAGAAATAGTCAGCTCTCTCACATCTGACCCCGTTTTAAAAAGTGCAGGTAACCAAATTCCAGAAAATGCCCCCCCCCAAAAAAAACAAGGAGAATTCTTAGCAACCACGTCAAGAACAAAACAATGCAGAAATTTATACTTTTACGTTAGTTCAATTCAACCTCTTTCGCACTTGACACCAAGGAAAAAAAATGAAAGAAATGAAGAAGCCCTTTACAACAGGATATAAGAACCAGATTAAACCGCCAAAGTGGGTGACCCCACTTTAAAATGGAATTAAAAAGTAGCTTTTGAAAGCCAGAAATTATGTTAACAATTATAAGACCGCCAGAAAATTTCAAATAGCTAAATCAATAATTTGTATTTTTAAATTACAATAATACTAAAAAAATACTTAAGTCGCATGTCTCTTAATGAGTTAGGCTAAAACTAAAAGACATCGACGATTTGATGCATCAAAATAAAGAAATTGACTTAATTAAAATTAATTATTAACATCCCTGAAATAAATGTTACTCAGTCAGTGTGCCGCTGAATTTGGAATAAGAATTTAATGAATTAAATTAATTTGACTACACAGCACTTTAATATTACCTCTCTTCAAATAATTACAAGGTAAATTACTCTGTCCTGAATAGGGACTATTTGGAACCATTTTCGGTGAATGAGGTATCTGTAAATTTAGTGAAAGGATAATCCTAAGCCAATTATACTTTCCCAAATGGTGTTTACAACCATGAAAAATATTTTTGGTTCTGTGGGACTAACTGCATTCTGTAGCAATCAGCGAATTGTGTTCAAAGCACACTTTTGCAGTAATTTTATTCTTTAGGTAGACGTTTGGATGCAAATTCTCACTCTTTCAGTTATCAATAACGTTGCATAATTATAGTACCTTCTAAGCACATTAGGGAATTAAACCATTGAGAAAAGATACTATAAACCACATAGTAAATATTTGCAGATGCTGAAGAGCTATAGTGTTGAGATGAGTTTCTCATTTCCCTGCTTGTTAACATAACTCCTTAAATATTTAATGAGAAGCCAACCAGTTGCGAAACCAAATATATTTCTCATTAATGCTTTATCAGTCATTAAATTTTATCTTATCACTCATTAAATTTCGAAATTCATTTCGTTTATGATAGAGTGCCTTATGGAGTGACTTCAAAAGTTGTGTCTCAATGAAAAAAGTCTTAAAGGTTTAACATTACTTGTAATAAAGTTCTTTTATAATGTTAATTGCTAGTAGATTTTTTTGCTTTCAATTTGACAGTTTTTGTAGTCTCTTTACATTTTCTTTTTTTTTTATCGAACTAGAGAGTTTGCTACCAGATTCTGCAAGTTTAGCATCCAAAACATTACGTATATACTATTTATAGTTTTTCTTTAAACCTATGAAATACAAAGTGAGAGAAACACGTTGAAAATTAAATTTTGTGTAAATTATGTAAATATTAAAAATGTAATAAACTGAGTTCTTATGAGTAATAATTTAATCACCACTTCACTCGGAATTTTCTTTTTCAAACCCCCTTTCAAAGCATAGCATTACTCCGGCTAATTTCTTAAAAGCTGCTTAAATAAGGTACTTTTTTATAGCTAAAGATTCCGTATCTGAAATGTATCAAACTACAAAACTAAGGAAAAAATAATTTAGTAATTTTAACTAGATAAGCTTAAGCTTTTATAACACGACAGTTATACATACAGACAACAAACAATCAACCTGGTCCTTGCACTGGTGGACAATTGAAGTTTCATGGTGCGGGGTAGAGACTTTTGTCTGATGATGAAGATCATCGAAAATTGAAAGAAGAAATTATCGCATTCCCCCATGGGTTATAATTGGTAGTAAGTCCAATAGGAAATTGGAAGATCCATGGTTCAAAACTCGTCAAGGCCACTTTTCATTTCTGTATTTTCCTCTCTAAAAATGTAACGTACTCTACACACTACGATTCATTATTTGCTATATGGGAAGCTTCGTTTCTTAAATCAATGAAATAAATTTGGTGCTGTCCCTTTCTTGAACTTCCTTTCTTCGCAAGAAATTTTTATCTGACAATATGAAGCTCATTTGCAATCAGTTATTTTATTCTTTTACTTTATGTTCCAAAGCTTCTTCACTTATTTTCTTAAAAGGAAGTATTGCTTTTTCATTAAAAATATATTTCGGCCTGCAGAAAATAAGGGTAATTTAATTATCCAGATTCTTTCAAATATCCAAATAATTTGGGATTCCAGTTAGTAATTTTATTTCGAGTTACACTGCATTTAAGGAATTTTATATTATTTGTAGCTGAAACTGTAGATTATTTTAATATTCTTTTCTGAATACTTTTATTTTGAATTAATCAAACTCGTGGAATTTTGTGTCACGTAATCAATTAATTTTTGCTTTTTAATCTAAACAAAATTCATTTTGATGACATACAGAAATAACAAATGTTGAAAGAAAAAGATGAATAAAAAGTGGGAGCAGGTGTTTGTTTTGTGATTAATGAAGCATTTTTACTGGATCGAAATTCCTATAATCAACACGCATCACCGTCTGTTCGCCACTTTGTAGATAAAGAGTAAAGTTTTTATTAGAGTTTAGAAAGCGGAGCAACTCACTAGGCTTGCTTTGAAAGTACGTGAGGAGAAATCATTATAAAAACAAGTCGTCCCCTTTTGCGAAAATATTCATTTTTTTACATAAATATTGCACAGGTTCATACATTGGTATTAGCATATTTTAAAGCTTAAACAACTTCTATTTTTAGTTGGAAGCGAAATTGGGAGGAATTTTCATAACTTCTGCAGTCCTAGTAATTTGATGAGAAAGAAGAATTATCTCGAAAAATAATTGCTCATCCGACGAAGAAAACGACTAATCTTAATCAAAGTGCTTTTAAAATTAATAGACTCCCAGAACAGGGCAATCTTTAATCAAGTATGTTTGGACTAAAAACTGTCAGTTTTAATTATTTTATTTATTTATTTATTTATTTATTCATTCATTCATTTAGCTCAGAATTTTTATTCTGCGCGACAAAAGGTTGTTGATTACTTTAAGTAATTTTTATATTAATATATAAATTCGGAATCAATAGAAGTTTGCAGCTTAGTAAATATAAAATTATTGCTTATGTCAATTAATTATTATTATCTGAAATATTCAAAATAATATTTGAAATTATTATTTTGAATTAGAACAATTATCACTTTTTATTACTTTAAAATTATTTTTTAAATTATTACATTGATTATTTGATTATTTATTATTTTTATTATTTGAAGTATCTAATGTGTGTGCCTGAATTCTAAAGTGAATATGAATTTCCTTCTTTAGATAGTGAAAATCTGAATGCATACAAAGCCTTTAGTCAGAATAAGTAAATATGATAAAAATGTGGTGTACTTGAGGGCTTAAGAGCTGAATTCTTCTGTTTGAGTTGTTAGTATTTTAACGTTTAAATTTACAGTGTTCGATTTTGTTCAAAAGTTATTTTAAAAGGTTTTCGTTAAATTTAATGTTATTTTAGAAAAATATTATTAAAGTAGTTAGCTATGTTAAAAGCTTACTGAAGAAAACCACAATAAATATTAATCGTTAACTGTGTTATTTCTAAAGATTGCAACGCAATTTAATAAGAAATTTTATACGATATTTTTTGTAGCCGTTCAACTTGAGAATACTTGAATATTGCTATCGGACATGTACAGCATCAGCAGGTAAAAAACTCTGGAACGTGTTCGTGATTTCATCAACTTTTCGCTGCATACCGTTTTTTTGGTTTTAACTTGGAGAGTCATTAGGTGTTTTTAAACTGAGAAACATGAAAATGAAAAAGCCCTCGCGGATATCGAACTCCAGATCTCCTGACTGCTAGTCGGACGTGCTATCCAGTTACACCCCGATAACGCGCGGTGAGGAGGAGGAAAACCCTTTACATACTCCCACAAGCAATTCCTTTAGGACACTTATTACTAATGTTGCCCAGTTCAGTTTTGAGAACTGTATCTGGCACTTTCGATATTTTATGGGTCATAAATATTGTGTGATTTGATGGCGTCTTCTTTAGCCTTTTTTATCCAAATATTAAGTCTCAGTATCATCATATTGAAATGTACTTAATTTTATGGCGCAGATATAACAATTCGTCTAGAAGGTTTTCTGGAAATTTCGGCCCAAATTGGCAGACGACGACATAGGCTTTTGCAGTGCTGAATGTTTTGCAGTGAAGACCCAGGAAACGTGTTTGTGAGAGCATAGGTTGGATAAAAATTATTCATTTTGGAAATGGTAAAAAGTATATTCACAATCAGAAATTTCAAAGCTATGGCTTTTATTATGAAAGTAATATCTATTTCACCATAAAGCCCTGGTTTAACACTAACATAAAATGAAATTTCTACTTTTTGATGTAATAACCTTTAAAGGATTTATTTATTTATTTAAGAATGTTCTACAGGTATGTGGATGTAATGTTTTTAAGCTTACTGGAAATTTTCAATTTTTAACGATTATTGGTGTCTTAACGATAAGTGGTATTATTTAGAACACTCAGTTGTAGAGTTGACTTATGTTCAACTTTTCCTCTCATATTTTTGTTATAAATAGATTATAATTATGTATTTGCTTTCATTTATACAGAATATAGCTTCAAATATATTTCTGTGATTATCAAGGAATATTAAGAACAGGTGAAAAATGTCATTATCGGTATTTAGAGGCACTCTAAGAGCAACATAATCATATCATTCACTCTTCATCATAAGAAAATTAGGTGGTAATCATGGTTAAGACGTCTTATGTAGAGCACAAAGAGACACATAGAAATAGCCTGCATACGCTCCTAACTTGTCTGCAACAGATTTATGTATTTATTTCCTCTTTAAAGTCTAGTTTGGAAAAAGAGAGTTTCGGAGTTCCTTATCTTCTCCGTTGCAAAGAATTAAAATTGCTTTTCAGGACTGTTTTCAGTTGCCCTTAAGAACTTCCACAAAATCGTGTAGCGTCTGAATCCGACCAGTTTTCACGCCTACTTCATCAAATTAAACTACTACATAAAAATAAACTACAATCCTTCTAAGATCTTAAAGAAGTAATTAGTTAAAGGAATCTTTTAAAGTTAATTCTAAGAATCTAGATTTAACATTTTCGAATTTAGTGTCATGTGATTTTATTAATATTTAATGCAGCAAAAATAGACGAAATACTTCAAGTAAACACAGATTAATAGTTAAAAATATACAATATAAAAGGTTTTAATGTAAAAGAAGTTTCCCATCGAGTCCTGCATGCCCATAAATTTGAAAGAAGAATGTCCGAATTTGCAACGTAAAAGAAGGCAGTAAGATTTTGCTCTGTCATAGTTCTCTATCGTTATAACAAGATTTGAGATTCTGCTAACCAATAACTATAAATATCTGGTGAATATCATATCGCTGATGAAGAAGAGGATATCGCATGTGAAGTACGAAATCATAAGGACTGTGTCATGTAAGTGTTTGTTGTTATCAAATTTATGCAATGATGTTTGTATCTGCGAATAAATTTCATACAATAATATTTTCTAGTTTGGTACGCCTAATAGTTGCATAATCGCTAATAAATATTTTATTTTATTAGTGGCCATTAATTTGTATTTATTGGTTAATTAAGTTTTCCTTTACTTGTGGCTGTTATTTAATTTTAGTATATCTCTAAAGGTAATAAACGCTCTTAAGATTTCTTAGGTTAAGCCTGCTAGTAACAGTTATTGAGGTAAATAGATGTAATTTATTGGCAAGCTAGATTAAACATATCATCTCCTAAAGACTCATCTTTGAATCTTTCCTTTCCGTAATTGTATTCTTTTTTACATTTTTTAGAAATAAAATGTTTCAAACTCACCTTTCAGAAAACAAACAATGTTACATTACTATTTAAATGCAGCGTAATATATAGCTACAGAACCTAAAAGACTAAAAGGTTGATGAGTACAAAGCTTATTTTATAAAATGCAAACTAAATGTAGAGTATCTGAACATTGAATGTTGAGTCTAATTTTTATGCAATCTTAAGCTCTATACAAAAGAAACTTTTCTTTCCAAATAAAGTTGAACAAATAGTATAACAGACTTACAACAATAAGTATTGGTTAAACTAAAGTAATTCCTAAAAATGTCGTTTGTTGTAGGGAAGAAGAAAAAGAATTTACTTCGATTATTTTTGTTTTGTTTCCCTTTTCTGGCAACAAAATAGATGACCCTAGTTATTAGAAAAGTTATTTTCAGTAGGTTCTGCTTGAATAAATGTTGAAGTTTGTTTTTTAAAGCAAGAAGAATTCAAGGAAAACAGCAACATTCAACATTTATTTCAAAAGTATAAAATCGTTTCAAAAGTTTTACTGAATAGAAATCAGCATTTCAAATTCCACGTATAAATCTTATTATGACATAGAACTTTTTTATACCTACTTCATCAAAACTCAAGAAATTCGAGTTTCTCGAATCAGTTAAATAATGAAAAGCAAACGTTTTGTGGATTTAGCTGAAATCAGAGTATTTAGAAAACAAAGACATGATAAATACAAAAATTCGACTCAGAGATTCTTTGCAGCATTCTCCTGTGAGATGAACCTGTAGAATACTCACATTTAAAAATTCGCTTTTAAAACGAAGTGTCATTCTTAAGTTTTACAACATTGGCATAATTGATTTATTAGCTTTGCCAGCTTCAATTTAATTAAGCTGGTATTCAAGGCAAAAACTTAGTAGATTAAATATGAATATCCAATATTGAGTATTAGAGATAGAAAATACACTTGTTTTCTGAATTATCTTATGGAATTAATTATAGGTTACTCACATTTTGCCCTAATTAAGATAAGCAATTCTTTGTTTACTAGTTACGAGTCATAAAATAAATTTTTTGAATGCAATAAATACATAAATCACAAATGCTAAAAATATTGTTTCATTAATTTAAAGAATTGTAATTAAAAAGGAAGCAAAAACATAAAATTATTTAAAACAAAATATAAAATTATTTAAAACAAAATATAAAATTATTTAAAACAAAATATAAAATTAGGCAAAACTAAACCTTATGTTTGGCATAAGATTTTAATTAAGACGCTATCGATTTCATGGTGAACAGGTACAACTTCCTTCCTCATTTTTAGGATCAAAGGGATTAAAAAGAAAGAAGAAGCCTCTGCCGCATTTATAACGAAGCAAAATAGGAAAGTGAACGAGAAGATAGCGCCATCTATCAATAAAAATAGAAAAGGAAAAGGAAAATTACGTTAATAGAGTTGTAAAGGCGTTAGGAACGACTGGATTGGAGATAAAGTCGTGAGGTAAACAAGATCAAATCTTTGTGAATGTGTACAGTTTCAAAAAATCATTTCACCGATTAAAGGAGGCTTCTGGATAATTTTTCCAGATTCAATGTCAAAACTGTGATCAGATTTCCAACTATGATTACCTTTCGTAGATATACTTATTTCTCATTCATCATATACTTATTTCTCATTCATCATATACTTATTTCTCATTCATCATATACTTATTTCTCTTATTTGGTTATAAAATTCGTATCCTTTGAAGCGAAACGCTGTTTTAATTTGGCCGATATACCTCAAACCAGATTGACAAGATATGCTATAAATTATCCACGTCGTAAAGTGAGAAATGGAATCT
Organism: Stegodyphus mimosarum; assembly: GCA_000611955.2. Taxonomy (NCBI): domain Eukaryota; kingdom Metazoa; phylum Arthropoda; class Arachnida; order Araneae; family Eresidae; genus Stegodyphus; species Stegodyphus mimosarum. Next base: position 176,733 of record KK120909.1, on the reverse strand, counting down.
TTAAGAATAGAACATTGGATTTTATTTATACATTTATTTGAACTTCTGGAAAATCCGTACAATTTTGTAATTGATAGAAAAATTAAATAGAAAAAGGACAAGGTCATTAATATTTTTTCTAACAGTGGATATCTGTTCACCCTTATCAGCTATGCAAAATAATAATGTTAAGATTGGAACGAATTTCACGTAAGGCCTTTCTTTTGTTTAAGATTCGAAATAAAAGAGTTGTTATTAATATTCACATTATGCGAAATTAAGCGGCGGATTGTATGCTTCGATGTCTTTGAAATTTTACAGAATTTAAAAGCTTTTTATTAGGAGCAATGACTTGAAGAGATGAAGGGTTTAGACGTATTTGAAATGGCTCATACATGAGCTATTTATATCTATTTCGCTTTCGAGACAGTGCGCAGTGCGCATATGGAGGAGTTGGAGATCCTGACCGTTATATTTTTGAGTGTCCAGAAACAAATGCTTATCATCTCCGCATTCCATCAGCTAAAAACAAATAACATCTCTGCAACAGATACACACTCAGGCGTATCCAGAAATGCACAGGATTAGTTCTTGGAATCCCCAATCGACTACATAACTAGACGGCATCATGTCATAGCTAACGGTAGTAAAACGAAATGCCATAAACTTAAAAAATGCATACTATGCATATTTGGTTTTTAAAGATAATAGTATATCAGCATATTAGATTTATTTTCAGGTATTGTTTGAACGTCTACCTGCAGTATAAATTTTGCATAACAATATTAGTGTGTGTACAACAGATTTGTAAAGTGCATAAGTATTGTAATATAATAGTCTATTCTAATACTGTAATATTAGGTTTATATCATACCTCTATATGTATGTACTTGTACTGGTTCATTAATATTTTGGTATTGCGCAATATTTTTAAGTGCTTAATATGTGAATTGTATTATAAATTGTGCAGTATTATTTTATTTGTATATGTGTAAACGTTTACTGTCATGCATCTATTTTCAAATTAGTGTAAAAGTATGTTTGTAATATTATAGTATTTCGATAACCCATAAAAAGACAGCTCTGGTGTTAAACCAAAACATAAAGAACAGCACATACACTTTCCCTTTCAACTTAACAGTCGTACAATCAAAATAGTGTCCTTAGCCGCACGGTTAATTTCCCTCCTTACACAGTACTTTTGTTCCCCTTTGCTATACAGACAGCTCCCTTCATCCAGACATGTGAACAAAATTAGAATCACTGGCAGGGTTTAAACAGGCTGAAAAGCACCATCTACACATGGTCCAACTGCTCTGTTGGTGGAGTAAATTAAAGTAAAGATGTATTTGAAAAGTTGAAGTTATATTTTAAAACTTTAATCTGATTGTCCGAAAGTTTAATGTTAGGGATCTTAACGAGAAGATTATTATTCATAGTGAAAAGATTAATAAGATGTGTGGGACTAGATGACTGGGATAGTGAGGTTTTAGAATTAATAAGGAAGGTTTTTTTATGTCGTTGACAAGCTGTTTCAGTTCTAGACGAAGATTTCTGATTAAAAGAGGAAATTTTGAACTAGAACTGGTAATTTTCAAATGCGGGTAATAGAATTCATATTCAGTTTTACTTACAATGTGACGAAGAATTGACACTTTGAATTTATGCATAATTTTAAAAAATGTGAGATTTTAAATTACATCTGATTTGCATAAATTTGAGAATCATATTTTTCTGTTTACAAAAGGGCGATGGTTCAAAGATTTCATATGCTTAAGACGTAAATTACAAAACCTATTCTTGTCTGTTGACATACTAAACCCAAGGGATAAAAGCAATAAAAAAGTCGTAAACACTAAAATTATCAAATATTATAGTTCGACCGTCTCAAACGCAACCCTGGCTGGCATTCTGCCAAAACACATAGACTCGTCCAAAAGGGGCGTTATTAGTTGCTGCGACGTGAAAAGTCACGTGAAAGTCTTCTCTTCTCCGAAAAGAGATATGCTGGAGGGAAAGAAAGTTCCCATCCTTCCACCCTATTTTGAGAATAATTCGGTCCGAATGGCGCATGCGTATTTGCGCCCATGGTCGAGGATGAGGCGGTCGAACTATACCAATGATAGCAATTAATATTAATATTAAGAGAAGAATCGCAAAATAGTTAAAACATACGAAACTTTCGAATGATGATAAGAAAGACTATAAAACGAAAAAATAAAAAATGCAATACAATAGAAAATGAAACAATATATTGATATATTAAATAATTAACGTAATACGCAAAAGAAAACAAAATGATTAAAGAGGTAAGTGTTGAAACAAAAAGAAAAATCGCTAACTTCCGAAAATGGATGAATCCAGCAATCACGTTTTTTGCTTCGCTATTTTCACGGAATTACTGAATTCTAATCAGTAAAATTAAATTTAGTCTATAGTTAATATTTACATATACTTATCCTAAATTTACATTTTGAAGCTATTTTATCAAAAGGAAGATGATTCTTTTATTCTGACATGTAATGTTTTAAACTAGTGCTCATTTCACTTTGCAAATCTCCTTTCGCTGGCGTAATCGTCGGCCTTGGCCTTAAACTTTTGTCGGTCTGGGATTGATAATTGAGTGTCATTGCCAAACATGGAGCGATGTATATAAGAATATCCTTTTATTCACTTAAGCATTGATTAAATATACGCTTCTTCAGCGGTAGATGTAAATCCTTTTCACCAAAACGTGCCATCATCCTTTTGAATAGAATAAATCAAGTACGTTTTTCAATAGAGGAAGTCGCGACATTATATGGTATTTAAAGTAAAATGAAAACAGTCGATTTACGTTTTATGCTAGAGAAAATAGTGAAATTAAAGGAATATTATTAGAGCTTCAAATTAATATTTTATGTTACGCTCGAGGTAAACATTCTAATATTAGCATGTGCATTATTGCTTAGAAATAATTTTATGTAAGCAAATTTTTCTGTGTGTACTTTTGTCCGTAACAGCTTCCTATATTTATAATTTAATAACCATTATAAAAATTAATGTCTGTTATTTCAGGTTTAAAAAACTCTTTAAATTTGTCTTAGAAGAGCTTATTATGTCAAGTTTTGTCTTAATTTTACCAACAGTGAAAAGATTCAGTTAATCTATCCTATCTGGTCTTTCAATTTTGGCCATTACGCTTTTCCTAATAGCATTAGATACATATGCACAATATGTAAACAAATCTGATGTGTACACCACATGACTTCGTTGTACGGAATATTAAATTATACGCATTTTTTCCTGCGTTTCCTTTAAATTTATTTCCTAGAATTTCATTAGAGATGCATTTATCATTCAGTTAATTCAGTTCTTACTTCGCGGCAAGGCAAAAATACATAAAAACTCAAAATATTAGATAGAAAAGATACAAAAAAAAACATAAAACACCAAATACAATTAAAACAATTAAAGAAAACAACTTTTACAATTAAAATTAGTTGCAAAGACAAAGAATTCGGCCAGCAGGAGAGAAGGGAGATTTTTCGGTGCACAAAAATAAAAATTTCCTTTCGGTCTCACTCGGCAAAAAACGCTGAAGGAAAGACTTAATTCGTTATTCTGTTAAGTTTCAAATGTAAACAAATACGACAGCAATGGTAAAAAAATTAGGCTTAGTCGCACTTAAACAACTTTTAAAGTTGATAATTCTACAACTATTGCACGCAGATTAACTAAAGGCATAAAACCCTTAATTGGATGGTAAGAAAAATATGATTCAATCATTTTAAAGCAAAAAATTCCCAGTTTACCAACATATAAGAATAAAAAAAACTGAGCTAACTCAGCCGAGTAACAGAGTGGGTATATATGTGTATACATATGTACCTTTCTATATGTTTAAAGCGGCCAATGGCAAAAAAAAAAAAGAGGGGGAGGTGCGCAACTACACATTATAGCAGTCTTATATACAAATATTTAACATTCTGAGGCTACTCTTTTTGAGTTACAGACGCCACGAAAAAATCTCTTCTAAATCCATTTTCAATCAGTTTTATAATTAGTTTGGGGTAAAAAGAGTCATTCATTCTGTCTTTACATACAAATGTCAAAATATCGTTAAATTGCATTCGATAGTGGTCAAAATGAACATTTTAGTTGAAATATGGTATCCGGAATTTTCCGTGATTATAATACTTCCTTTACTTTGCACAAGGAAGTAAAAAAACGATGTGAAGTGTGTAAATGATAGTTTGATTGTTCCTACAGTTAGCGATTAACTTAGTATTTAGGATGGGTTCCATTACTTTGAGAGTATCCATTTTAAATTAAAATATAGCGTGAGAGTTACCTAATTTTAAAATGACAGAAACAATAACTGAGGTATTTCTAATAAGAAACAATTTAAGTTCTAAGTAACGAGTGCGTGACGGTACAGTTCTCATGAAAGCTCTGTCCGGAAATTGGATTTTTTGAAAATAGCGCTTTTTAATTGTCGCAATGTAAACTCAGTTCGGCGTAATTTATACTTCTTTTTAATGTATGCACCAGAATTTTGATTAAGAGCAAATTTGCGTTAGTTTTACCTGTATTTCTGTTTTTATATGAAATTTAGCCCAATGTGTTTTAGCCCAGAAGGAATATTAATTACGTTTCGGCATTTTGCATCGAAATCTTTAAAAGGTTATATCACTTTTCAAATTATAGCCATCAAATATGATCGCCCTGTATTACATTTAAAGAAATTAAATAATAAAGAATCTGCATAAAGATAAGCATGGTTCTTGCAATGTGATAAAACAGCGGTACCTAGAGCCATCAAATTTTTAATAACGTAATCCTTCACCGGAATATGGGCACCTGTAAGCAGAAATTTGAATCTGGCATTTGTCTTATTATCTACTTCATATTTTGTAAAGAATTTATGAGTTTCTAATTTAGAAATTCAACGATTTCAAAGCAAGCAATGGCAACACTGTACGGAAAAAAATTCAGAGGGCGAGACTATGTATCGGAAATTCTAAAGATATGCTATTTTTAAATTATTTCGCGATATTGCTGTTGAAGCCAATTTTATGGTTTAAGTGCAAAGAACATCATATTTAATAAATGAAGGTAACACAGAAAACATTAAAAAACACCCCTTTGAGCGTAATATAAAAATCTGAAAACTTTCAGATTTATTTTATTTATACTTTATTTGAATTTTATCAAGTTTTGGCAAACTTTAGAAAATTTTAATTAATTGTAGCAAAATTTAGTATTCAATAGCAAAGTTCATTTAGATTTTACCTTTATTTCTGTTTTTATGTAAATTTCAAATACGTTTAATTTAAATTTGTTGTGAAACCTCGTCAGAAAACCATGGAGTCTAGGCCATAAAGATTCAGGCTTCTAAGGTGAGAGCGAACTTTAAGAATAGACTTTAAAAGATAACATCGCATTCGAAGAAAATGCCTCCGTTTAGAAACCTTAAGAAACAAAGAAAGCATATATTTTGATGAAAAGACTAACAACTTAACTTTTATATCTTCGTTTATTCAAAGAAAATATTTTCTAAATAAGAGCACTTCATACCACTCATCATTGTAAGCTGCGAAAAAAAAAAAAAAGCGGGGACAGTTCTATATCTCCCGTTCTACTGGACCGCTTGACGAAATTTAAATTGCGTTTCTCATGTCTCGAAAGCGCGACTTAGGATATGTATTAGATTTATATATAGCATTGTTCAATTAGAGTGATTTTGACACAAAATCGGATTTTTTCTGAAATGATATGCCACTTTTTTAGCAATTTTTTTTCCATATTTCGATTCTACGACCCAAATTATGCCAAACTGTCAAGTTTGGTAAAAATCGCACGAGTAGTTTTTAAAAAATTAGCTCTCAAAATTTTAGCTCCTGAAACTTATTTAATTCCTTCTTACACATTTCGAAATTTAGGTTTATTAAAAATAAAATTCACCTATTTTTTATGAATTAGTTTTAAATACTTTTTATGAATTTTTCGAAAAAAATTCAAATTCTAACCTATAAAATTTTTACGATCATCTTAAAGTAGATGTATTTCTAAGCATACCTGCAAACAATTAGAGCTGTTTATTAAAAATTTCCGAAGATATATGTGAATTTATATATTGGCGCATTTTGAAATTTAGCATATTTGTTGAAAGCGATAATAACGAAAATGTGGTTTACGCACTTTGTTAAAATATTTGAAAGAAGGAACAATGTGACCTTTTTTCCTCTCATGCACAATGTAAAAAGGTAGGAACGATGTGATTTTATTTTCCTCTTCTGCACAATGGAAAGGATAGGAAAATAGGTTGCCATGTATTAAGAAGTTCGCTAAGTGAAATATTCTTGGTGCAAACTAAAAAAAATTCGCCGAGTTAAGTTTTCGAATTTCTCCATAAATTTCGCACCAAATTTATAAAATGTGACATTTAGGCATAATTTGAGTCGTAGAATCGAAATATGGAAAACAATTGGTATGTTACTTCAGAAAAAGACCCATTTTGTGTCAAAATACCTATGTTAGAACAATGCTATATATAATCTAATATATATCCTAAGTCGGACATAGAAAACGCAATTTGAATTTCGTCAATCGGCACAGTAGAACGGGAGATATAGAACTGCCCCCCCTTTTTTTTCGCAGTGTACATACATTGTATCATTACATATATTATAGTTATTCAAGTTTAATATATAGTTGCAAATTAGGAAATCTCGTACTTATTTAAATCAAAATTATTTCCTCGTTTTGCAAGCCTTAAATACAATTTCTATTCTAGCAATAATATTATTACATAGAATAAAAAGCAATATATTTGAGTAAATTTGCTAATATTTGAATAAGTAGAAATTTTCCTTTGTTGTTGTTGTTAGCTTGTCCACGTATTTCATGGAAGAATGGTTGCAAGAACCTCAAGGAAGTTGGAGTTTTACTTCCACCCCAGTTTTGAGGTAGTGCATCCCGGTGGGTGAACCATAGGTCTCCCACCCCTCTCCCTTACCACTAAACCCCACTAGAGTATTTTCGGCTCGCCATATATTTAGAGTGTCCCCATGCCGCCAAGACACTGTACATTTGCAATCATTCACGCTTTCATCGGAATTCGAACCCGGGCCCTTCGGTATCGCAAGAGGCCTCCTTATCCACTATACCATATACGCGGCAATCTTGCCTTTAAACTTAGAAAGCAAAATCGGAACCACTGAAAAGAAAAGAATGTCATAACAAAAGCTTAACATTTGTTTACATACACGTACATATCTTTAATTTATAATTAGTTAAGATTTAATTTATATTTAAAAGTAATTTTGTAATAGTAAAATAGAAATACGGCTGCTGTGTTATTTAAATATCATTAACAGCAGTTATCATTAAATTCTGTTAGTTAATTTTACCTGTAGATATATTTTATGTGTGTTATATTACAGTCATTCGCAATATCTTGAACAGATGATATGTTTCTTTAACTTTTCTGTCATCATTCAGAAGGACCTGCAACTTACAGCGTATTATAAAAGGACATCTAGAAATCAACTTTTTTTAGTATGGGTGCACGTTTTTCAAGAGTAAACAAAAATATCCTTCATTTGACATTGCCAAAACATGAATATTTTCTTCATTTTTTAAATATTTCTGTAATTAGGAGTATATGACTACGACCAACGATTGCGAAAAGAAACGCAGGGTAAGGATTTTTAAAACGGGTAAGGAAGTGGATATATATATATATATATACGTTTGGTTCGGCCGATTGCAATAAAAAAGAGAGTCCACAGCTCTAGCAGTCCGATATAGAAAATTTCAACGTTCTATGGCTAATCGTTTTCGAGTTATACGACACACATTCGTACATGCGTAGACATACGTACAGACGTCAACGAAAAAATCCCTTTTGAATCCATTGAAATCCATTTCAAAATATAGAAAATAGTCCAAATGGATTTGGGAACTGTTAAAATGGATATTTCTGTTGAAATACGAAACCAGAAATAGTTTTGCGATTGCATTACTTTCTTTACTGCGTACAAGGAAGTAAAAACTGTCTTCGCTTAATGTCTTGCTCATTTCAAAATTTCCTTCGACTAATAACGGAGCTTTTATAGTAATTCTAATTAACTTATATATAAATTTTAGTAATAAAATTAAGTCCTGTTAGAATGAAGATGGTACAAAAAGAACAATATTTAGTAATAATATCTTCAATTTCATCTTGAAAGTGTGTAAATTCTATTGGATATACACTCCCTAGGTTTTTGTTTTTAAGATTAAATCAAGCAGCTGCTTCTCTTTATAACTTAAACAGAATAGGAAATACACAACAAGCAGAACACTTTTTCAGTCTGGTTTCGTTTGAGAAACGCATTTGCGAATTTTTATATTACATCAACTCAAGTGGTTAGGGAATACCCTTGGGTTTTCTAGAATGGCCTAAGGCAAGCTCCTGAGTAGTGTACATAAGAAACTTGCTAAAATACTTTTCTCTCGTTTTGCTATCTGTTTTTTGACTGCTTTGCCCCCTCTCAATGCGATCTCTACAGATAAAATAAAACATTATATTTTTATGAGGATATAAAAGATTTGGGGATATGTCTTATTTCCCTGTGTTAAAAAGTAAGTTTTCCCAATTTTAGAACTGCAACTTCAAGCATCAAATGCATAGTATATGCTATTTAATGTGCTAAAGGAATGTTACAATCAATTTGATATTAAGAGTCCAAAAATTTACACTGATAAAAGCAATAACATTGACAAACGCAACGTGCAAAATGGCATAGAAGCTTTATTGCAAATATTTTATTTTGAAGTAAATGCAACAAAATGAATATTTTAGGTACAAATTCGGCATAGGAAAATATTTCAATAAAACATGATAATTAAAATAATAATACATGATTAAACAACAAACATTAAAAGTAACTTTTAAAATATAATTTACTGCTAATGAATTACTTTAGAAATATTACCGATTACAGGATATTTTTTTTTCAATGGATGTGACCATGATTTTTGAGATAATTAGGCATGACTGCATCAGAGAAAAGCATTTCGGTATAACTGACTTCTGTTAATTGACAAATAAAACTTTCGTCCATTTCATATTCAGTTCTCTATTTGCAGATGTGTATCTTACACTTACTTCTGCATGGTTTTGAATATAAACTCATGTACAAAATTATTATCTTTACATGTGCGAAATCACGGATTTCTCAGAAACTTTGAACTATAATTTTATTCCTTTGAGCCGAATGATAGAATGATACATAACATATAAATGCAGAAAACAAAAATTAAAAATACTGCATAGGATATAAAATTGTACCATGAAACAACAAAAATAATATTAATAATATATTTCAAGGAGAAATCAGATAAAAAAGAATAACTAAAACAAATTAAGGCTTATGAATTTATTATGGAATGTGATCCTCCTCTACTTATACACACATATCATAAAATGTTTTCCTGCTGGGTAATCAAGTTTTACAACCACAGTTTGGGAAATTAAATTCACCTTCTACAGCAATAAGGTCTTCAGGGAATTTACACCTCTAAAAGGAGGACGTCTCCTTACAACTGTTTCTACAAGGAGCCCATTAAGTTCTCATTCAGTTATTATAATGGAGGTTAAGATCACGAAATGTTGCTGATCACGGTCTTCACTAAATATCTGCACTTTCAAGAAACTCGTCAACGGGGTCTGCTTAATGTGGACGAGCATCATGTCTATAAAAAAAAAAGACAGATTTGCACCCCTGAAAAATCTTGCATAAGATTCTCCGATATCTCTGGCCAAGCACAAATCTTCTGTTGAAAATGTGTAGGGGCATACGTCCATCAATCATAATTCCTCCTCATACCATCATACGTGCATTATCGAAACAGTCAAGTTCCATGATGTTCGAAGGAAGATTTTGAGTTCCTAGCGTCCTCTTAATATAAACATGTTTAGAATCAGATGTTGAAATAAACTCAAATCATCAAAAAGGGAGCATGGGATGTTCATTCATTTTTAATGTTCTTTGCACAAATTAAAGCGAAATCCCTTTTTTTGCCAAGACTGTGAAACACATATACTTCGCTTTTTGGCATAAAGTCCTTTTTCGTTAAGACTTGTGTGTGTACATTTTCCCGTAATATGCACACACAAATCTTAATGACAGTTGAAATGGCAGTTGCAAATTCTGAGCTTGATTACTGAGCGATAGACGTACGACGGGCAATTATTGCCAAATATCGATTAATGCTGTATTGTAGAAATTCACTTAGATATTAACTTAGATATAACTATAACAAAGCGCTTGATTCATCGTCAGAAGACATAACGTCTTAATCTATCATATCAAAAACCATTGATCACTTTTGATTTGTTAATGCTAATTAGGCTTAAATTTCACTTATTTTCTGCAAAAATATATTACAATATTACAATTGGATATTTCAAGAAATAACATCATTTTAGGGAATGTAAATTATAATAAAAAAATCTGTTAATCTGACATCTAGTGATTTGACATAATCCAATGCCAAAAACACATTCATTAAGATTTCACCAAGTAATGATCTTAATAACATTTCGTTTGGTAATGTTCGAAAAATCCCCGTTGCTTCACTTATTTTTGCCATTTTCACTTAGTCCTTTGTAACTTCGCATGTATAACAATTTGATTCCTTTATTTATTTAAAATGCTTAAAGTTCCATAAGTATTCCCTTAAGCAAATTTTACCAAGTAGTTAGTTAGTAGTTTTATTAGTGATTTACCAAGTACTGGTTACATCAATCGACAAGAAGAAAGAGGGGATAGAAGCATCGACTAGAAAAGGAGAAGGAAGTTGATACTGAATGTACTTCCTTTATGTTTATGATATCAAAATGAACAAACAAATTAAATTATAAAATTTCTTAGTTTAGGCCACTATTTCCAAAAATATCAAATTTCAGTAAATATTTTTGAAACATTAAGCTTGACCACAATGGCTATTCTGTAATGTAAATTACTCAATGCAAATATATCTGAAAGTGTCACGCGGTATCTGTAAGGTAGGTGGAATTAGAATCTCACTTGAAAAAGCTTCTTGCATTGACATTAATAATAATTTTTAAAAAAATTGATAAAGCATAATCAGATTATGAATAAATTTATTTCTCATACATTTTACTCATTAAATAGGTTTCCATAATTAATATATGAGTTTTCGTATTCCTCAGTAGAATCATGGCGAATAAATGTCGTTTATCCTCATTATATAATTTTAATCCAAAAATCGGTAAATTTGTTAATCCGGCAACACTAAAGCTCCGAAAGTGCAGGATTACCAGACACTTCTTCTACTTATATGTTTCTCTGCAGAGTTTAAATAAAATAAATCGCATGCATGAAGATTTCTAGTATGGTTTACTGTGACAAACCAGTAGACATAACGTAATGGAATGCATTATTAAGTATATCTATGATACCGCAGCAAGCCCAAAACGTTATCGAACGCATAGTTTCCATTCTTCCTAAATTTTATTTTTAATCAAGTTATTATGCTCATATATATATAAATATTTTACATAAACCAAATGCTACTATCATCGTTCTCAAAATATCTTGCTAAGAAACAGAGACAAGGAAAAGTGGGCGGAACACCAGAACTTCGTGTATGGATTTCGAGGTCTTCCTCCGTCGCCTCACTATTCTAGTACATCTATCACGAGGCATACAGCGCTTCGCCTCACAAGCCAACCCAGCAAGGAATCCACTACACAAATGTGTAGCGTTCTCATCTTCCTCCTACTGGGCGGTTCCTCCAGGTTGCCGGTCTCCGTCAGGCATTCTGCATTTCTTTATATGCAATTTTAATTATTTTGAGATACCATTTAGTATTTTTACAATGTTTGGCGTCTATTTATATTCTGTTGTTCATAGATACATTTTTTCATTCGTTTCACAGAAAATCCTGTTGGATGCATGCATGTTTTATTTCATCATTTTACGTCTATCCCTGTCCTGTCATATGCCAGGAGCTGCATTATAATTTTTGAGATTTTTTTGTCGTGGTTGCTTCGCATTCAGGATATATATCTGATGTCTTCTGGAATTGGTTGGCTTCTGGTGTGATTGGTTTTACAATGGTTTTCTTTTGTGTGAAACTCATTGCAAAATCAGACAAATACCAGCAATCGTATTCGTACGTCACTGTTTGCAGAGAACCTGCATATCATTCCGAAACACATTAATATTGATTGCACTCAGATTGCCTCGCCTACCACGGCATAATCATAAAGTCAGTGATTGCTTGAATATCATTGTCACTAATGATTTTAAGAACCTACTATACCTTTCTGAAGTGTTAAAACATTTTGATAACCTATAGAAAATTAAAAATAAACTTAAGATTTATAAACTAAAATAGTTTCTCTGGAAGTTGAAAGATAAATGACATTTAACGATTCAAAATAAATTGGTTTGTGCGACAAAGCAAAGATCCTAAAAAAGCATATTGCTGAATAAATTTAAATTTTCATTAAACGAAATATGCCTAATTTAGAGATTATTCAACTTACCATGTAGCTTCCGCAAAATAAACATTGGTATCAAAATTAGCATTAATTCATGTATAAACGTTACAGCACGGTCAGTTAACAAGGAAGTCCTCTCGCTCGCTCGTTGGGAAGAAACATTTTTCTAGCGGACACATTCTTCCATTTTTCCCTTGGAGATGGACAACGTGCAGACATGAAAGAGAATTAAAAACAAGCCCGACCAGTTATAGTTGATCAGTCATAAGTTACTGACTGTTTATAAGAGGTCTGTAGCTGATCAACCACTATAGATCAAATAATGCATGAAAAAAATTTAAAAATTGATAATTCAAAATTTTCACTTCTAGTATGTTTTATAAAATATTTTGAAGTAAATTAAATTAAAAAGAGATTCAACGCAGTCATTTATCAAAAGACTCAAACAAGCAGTTTCATAATTTCATGTCTGCTCTGTTGTTTCCGACCGTGTTTTTTAGAATGATTTCTACGAATCCTATTTTAAAATAAGCGATGCGATATTTGCATTACTTATTTATTTACGGTCCCAAAAACCTCAGAAAAAACATTATTTTTTTGTTTTCACAGGGGATGAGAGAAAACGGTTTTTGAGATTTTTTATTAAATTTCAAAATGACGTACCCTGTGATAAATCTTGTTTTTGAATGCAAAGTTGAAAGTTTTTACACAATATATGCAAAGATTTAGGTCAAATATGTCTTGCTATTATGAGTAGCACTAAGCAAACTGTGAATCTGTAAGACTGCTTGAAAACTAAATTTTTAAAAAAAATTCATAATTTCTTTAACTCTCGAAAATGAAATTTGCTTCTTCCCAGTAGCAAAAAAAATTTAATTCTTGAAAGTTAAATTTGTTTAACTTCTACTACTGTCTTCCATACAGTTATTTAAAATTCCATAAATTTTAATTTCCCATGTTTCACGGTTTACTGTTATTTAAGCTTTCGTAATACTTCATAGTTTTTTAAATAGTACTTTCCAATTTATTACAAAATTCGGTTTCTGTTAAATACTATGGATTTTACAAAATTCATCTAAATTGCTGCAAAAACTTGTAAATATTGCTTTAAAAATGTACAAAAATTTTCTTCTGATAGTATGGTTGATAATTAAGTTATAATTGTAAAACCATTCCAGCTGTCATTAAAAGATAGCAAAACTATTATAACAAAAGCAAAATTATTAAATTTTAAATTACCTGGAATAAAATATAAAAATGAGAAATGTTTATTAATAATTTCTTCTTTTAGTACCACACACTAGTTTTCTAGGACAGGATAAATGTTTTAGCTATTATTCTTTAGGTAGCTGAAGAATTAACTCACATGAAACATTACTGTATGCTTTTCCAATGCCAAAAATTATTTTGCGTCATTGCTACTCTTTTGTATTTTTTATCGTGATAAATAGTCATGAAATGGCCTCGTAAAAATGATAATTTTGAGACATGTAACTAATAAATAAAATGATATGCTTGATCTAAAATGTTTATTCAAGACAATAATTATTCACGCCTGAATGAAAATTAATGAAGACCATTAAATTAGAGGATAATTTCATTTCTAAATTTAATGAATTGTCCACAAGAGCTTTCCCATAACATCTCTATTCCACCCAAAAATACGTATCTGAATTCTGTGATGTTTTTATTTTAACGTTGTACTATGATAGGTGGATATATACGTGAAGGATAAATGAAAAGTGTTTAGACGCATTGAATCTTTTTTTCTGAAAGTGAATGCTAAGCATTTGTATACTTTACCGCCACCTCGAAGCGACGATTTTACAAATTCGTGATTTTTGAGGGGAAGATGAGGATTTATAATATGAATACAAAACAAATTTTGCAAAAAATACTCTAAAATTCCATCCAGCCAAACAGATAGTTTTGTAGTAGTAAATTACTTACCTGCCTAACAGTACTCAAAACGATCTCAAGCAATCAAAGAAAAAATTAGATATTGTTACCAAATGTCCAGCTGCGGTAAGATAGCTTACCCGCAAAGCGGGTTTAGGGTTGCCAGAAAATGGCAAGGAAAGACAAGGTTGCAAAATTTGGTGCAAATTCGCCCGACTGGCGACATTTGGCGACAAAAATTGGAGATATGCCATTAACAGATGAAGAACATTCTAGAACGAATTCTTACAGGTTTACTCCAGAATATTCTCGAAGGTAGGTCAATAGCTATATAAACCCTGCTGTACGCGGAGTAGTGTGTATCGTCAGTGCATCGTCGAGTTTTATTGTGAGTGTATGATGAGTATTATCGTGGAAAGCATCTTGAGTACGTTCAGTAATACTGTCTTCATCTCCGAGAGCGATCGACCGAGTCGGGAGCTGTACTTTAGTGCTTTACCGTGAAGCTGTCTTCACCGTTACAGCCTGATAGCCTGAACGCTCTGTTGCTTATTGTTTCAGCGTGCTTATCGTAGTTTTTTGACGAATGCAAACGTGTCTAGAACTCTCCTGTGTAATACTGACAAATAAATTGTACTTTGATTCTTCATTAAATGTTGTCATGAATTACTCTACAGCCATGAACCTGTAGAACGCAGCAATATTTTTTTAATAAACGACAAGATAGCTTTCCTTTCAGAAAGTATATCACCTGGCAACACACACAGAGATCCCTAATTTTTTTTATATATTCAATGAACATATTTATTTTAGTATCGATTCTTAAGTTTATTCCTTGTGTAATGTGAATAAGAGCTAACTTCCCTTAGATCATCATCCAAGAAGATATCTCACTCATTACACTGACAGTCGCCTTTTTCTTTGTCATGTTAACATAAGCAAACTAACAAACTCAAGTTTTGTTAATATGAAACTTTAAATTTAAACAAACAACCTTATTATACGTAATGAAAGCCAAAGCTTTTTGAACTAGTCCCATAAAAATAACCCACTAAACTAGAAATTTAATGGCCAGTATCAGTCTTCAAAATGATACTGCTTTGGAAATTGGAGCGCCTTTTGCAAACTGATATTATTGCGAAAGTAATTTTGCCATTTTTCTGTCGCATACAGAAGTCACATTTTCATTCTTAAGAATAAATGTGTTTAAATATTATCTTTCCGCAGCTTCTAGTTCCTTCAAGACTGCTTTTTTACTTGGTCAGCTTGAAGAAAAAGAAATTTCAGACATCGCAGCAACAAAGAAATTGCTGGCAACATTATGTCAATTAAAAAAAATGTAAACCGCTTTGGGAGGGAGGCATTTAAATCTCATTTTATTCTCCCTTTTTATTTCCTTGTACGAAATAAAAAGGAAGTATTGTAATCACGAAAAATTTCGGGTATCATATTTCAATGAAAATATCCATTTTGACAGATATCGAATGCAATTTAACGGTGTTTTTGCGTTACATCTGTATATAAGGACAGAATAAAGGACTTTTTTTCCCCCAAAAAAATATAAAACTGATTTAAAATGGATTCTGAAGAGATTTCTTCGTGGTGTCTGTGCGTACGTGCGTATGTATATATATTTGTATCTCGCATAGCTCAAAATCGAGTAGACTCAGAATGTTGAAATTTTGTATATAGGAATGCAATAACATGTAGATGTGCACCTCGTATTTTGGTTGCAATCAGCCGTACCTAAAGTATAGAAACCTATGTATATATATATATATCCACTCTGTTACTCGGTTCAGTGATCTCAGTTTCTTTATTCTTATATGTTTGTAAATTGCGCATTTTTTGCTTTAATTAATTGAATTAGGTTGTTCTTATCTTCTAGTTAAGGTTTTTATGCCTTTAGTCAATCTGCACACTTTAAAAGCTGTTTAAGTGCGGCTAAGCCTAATTATTATTACCATAGCAGCCATCTTTGTTTACATTTGAAACTTAACAGAATAATGGAATTGTTGCCAATCTAGAGAAATTAAGCTTCGCAACAATAAGGATAACGCCTTCTTTTATTATTGCGAATTAAATAATGCTTAGTTCATTCTGGAATTTATTCGAGGAAATAAGTGTTTAAGGTTTGCTTCGTAATTTTTAATATGGATATTTTGACTTTTTATGCATTTCTGCCTTGTCGCGAAGTGAGAACTGAATTAATTGAATGAGAAGTACTGAATCTTCTATGAAAAACGTTTATTTCTTGTTGTTTGTTTGATTTCTTTTATACATCGTTTTAGATTTGTTATAGTATTGAATAGAACATGTGGCAACGATTGCGTAATTCTCCAGATGATATACATAATTGTGCATTCTGAGTTATGAATGAGATGTAACGCTGTTAAGTGAACCTAGCGCCAGAGTGTCGCTATGGTAAAAAATATAGTGAATTTTAAAGAGTGCATTTATTCTACTGTGGTTTATGCGCTATCGATGAAGTAGATTTAATTCAATCCAATACGTTTAAATGAAATGTAAGTAAAAATGCGTATAATTTAGTATTCCGTACAAGGGAATCATATGGTATACACATCAGATTTTTTTATAAACATAATCAGATTGCACGAGATTTAATTTTCTTTTGAAAGATGTAGATTATTATTATTTCATTGATTATGAAAAGCATGCGAGGGTATGTGTCCGAAAGGGTTGTCTTCGTGGAGGACTTTATAAGAAAAAATGGCTTGTTTTTAAATCACGCACGTGGAGAATCATAAAAATTCTGTATAGACAATTTGTTTCAGAAAACTAAATCAGCGTAAAATTTCTGATGTACAGCGGTCATAATTACTGGACCAGTGGTGGCCAAAATATGTTATTGAGCAAAGAGAAGTATTATGTAAAATATAAGATAATTATTTCAAAGTTAACTACATTATTTAAGTTTAAAAACATTTATCACGGCGTCAGCTCGATTTTCTTATTCAAAAATAAAATCAATTAATCTATATGCTTTAATAAAATTTGAGCACTAACTTATCAAATTCTTCTCCTGCACAGAACACATTAATTCAAATTTATAACGTATGAGGAAAATATGTTTTGATGTTGTTACTTATGCTCACTTGTCTGGCAGTAACATCAGCCCAAGCCCACGAAATTCCTCGTGGCAAGGAGCGCAACATCACGCCTGTCGTTGGGAACAGCCTTGAGCATATTACAAGAGACAGTGTGATTTAACTCAGTTCTGCCTCCACTTTTGACGGACAGCACCCCGGAGGGACAGGTCCGAGGGTCTCCCACTTTTTCCACCAATCCACATGAGAGAGCTTTCGGCTCCACGCATATTTAAACTGCCTCCACCCCGCACCGACACTATACATTTACAAACATTATGCCTTCTCTGGGATTCAAACATGGGCCCTTTGTGACGGCAGTCAGCGACGCTAACCACTCTACCGGTTAAGCTGCAAATATGCTTTGAAGAACTAGGAAGGCACTGCTGTTGCATTGCTATTTAAATTTTAATTATTTTAGCCTAATAGTTAAGGCTTATATGATGCTTGAATTATTCATTTAAACATCATAGTGTTGCCTATAATAAACAGCCCACCAGCGGCCGAGGGGTAAATTCGCTGAACGTTGGTAGTTTGTTACGGTTCGAATACCGGCGATTGGACTGCATGTGCTTTTTCGTGGTTTTTCTCATGTGTAACGTGTATACGAGCCAGTTCCCTTAGAAATTCCTCCACGAAAGCATACCTCCACTTGTGCAGATAGCCCTTGAGTATTTTGCTATAATTAAATAAACCAAGCCTATAGTAAAGCATCGTCCAGTTAAAGTATAAATAAGTACTGGTGAATGCTTATCAACAAAAGGCTCGTGTTGCTTAATGACTGAATTTGTAAATTAATTTCATTTGTGTTTTATACCAATCAAAAGAATAGCTTATGATAATAATGTTACTTAATTTTGAGATTACAATGGTGTTATTTATTCTCTGAATAAAATTCTGTACATTCGTAATAACTACATTGTATGTCTATAAGTCTGTATAATATTTCTCTTTAGAGATGGAAATTTCATTATAAAGAACAATTTTCCATTCAAGGAAATTTTAATAAGCATTTACGAACCCAAGTCAAATAATATAACTTTTAAAATTCAACGTGATATTAATGTTCTTACTTCGAATGATGTTAATTAAATCGTTGCCATTTGCAAACGCATATTTCTCTAATTAAAATTGCAGAAAGAAGCTACTATTTCGAAAACTTAAAGAGACGCATCCAGAAAGTTTTGAAAGGAAAGTTGAAAAGTTTCAAGAAATATGCAGAAAAATACTTAAGTATAAAATTTCTCTCGACATTTCATAATTAATTAATCTACGAGAATTTAAAACTGTAAACTCATTTCATTTATTACTGTTGAGAAGAAGCAGATTAAATTTAAATTCGTTCCATGAAGCTAAAATTGCATAATTATAATTCAAGCTGTAAGATTTAATGGATATTATGAATAGCTTGGAACCGATATTCTTTGACAAAGATAAATCTAGTACACCTAAATCAACTCGGACAATTTTAAATATTTGTCAAATTTTGTTATTGAAAATACTGGATAAAAGAATTCGAAAGAGATTGATTAAGGTATTAGATGTCTAACTGCGGCAAGTACAAAGGACTTTTGTATCAGATTTAAAATTCGAAACTTAGCTGTAGCTAGATCTTAGATCATGAGCGTAAATAAAAAATTCCTGGTAATACATGGAGTAAATTAAAAGTTTTGTTCCGCAAAGAATAAAAGTTGACAAAATTACTAGCAATCAGTCATTTCAACCACTCAGTCAGAGGCTGAAGCGCACAACTGGAGTATAATTCTCAGAATCTTTTAATTTTACCCTGCGTTAATTGGTTGTAAATTTTATTTTGGTATTATTAATTCTAGTTTGTTTAACCCTATCTCCTCTCTCATTTTACATTACTCATTCCGAAGGGTAATCAATTTTATTAAAAGCAAGATGAATTGAAGTGAAGCTGGATTGAAGTCAAGAGAGTATAAGTTCTTATCCAGCCTTTATTTTCTCAAACGTTGATAACAAATGTATACTTCTAATAACAAAAAGCTTTTATATAAGGCAAAGATTCATGTTTTTACATTTCAAAAATAATTTTTTATCAAAAATGTCAGTTTTTACATGCTCCTTCGGTCCCTGTAATTATGTTTAGAAAAATTTTACTCTTTGCGAAATTTCAAAGACAGACGTTTTATAAGGTATTTCTCCCGCCTTCTTCGCATGCCTTCGTGGTGTAGTGATCAGCACGCTCGACGCATAACCGAGAGGTCCGTGGTTCGATTCCCGACGAAGACGTTACTCTTTTCTCACGTCTCCTGCTTAGAAATAAAACCTAATGTCTGTACACTGGCGCCCGAAGTAAAAGGTGGTGGATGATGATTCTTCACCGCCACGATTTGGCGATGGCGGCCTCTAATCCCCAGTCGCCCTTTAAAAGTGGGAGTATATAAGGTATTTCTTCCGCCCGCCATTTTTGCATGCCTTCGTGGTGTAGTGGTCAGCACGTTCGACGCGTAACCGGTTTCCGAGGTCCGTGGTTCGACTCCCGGCAAAGGCGTTGCTCATTTTTCATGTTTCTTACTTAGAAATAAAACCTCACGCCTCTATAGTTTGACTCCCGTAGGGCAAAAATTGACCGAGACATTTGATAGTATTAAATTACGGAAACTTTCTCAGTTGCTCTACAGAATTTGAAGAGCGAAATATCTGCATTTGTACGTAACTAAAAATAAAATAGCGTTTAAAAAAAGATTTGATTCGAGTTTATGTGATGAGCATTTCTATGCAGATAATTCCGTACAGTACTGATCAATAAATATGTTTTTAATAGAGATTTTATTCACATGATCTAGGAGAATACTTTTCATCGAAAACGCTGCTAGGCTTCAGTTTTCGCAAATCACAAAAGAACTTTCTGAATGGCATGTAAGGAGAAAAACTCTACCTGAAATTATTCTAATTTATTTATTTACTGACCCCTCTATTGAAACTGAAAATGACGTCAAATAAGGTAAATTTTGGAATTAAATATCTCGGTCAACTTTTGTCGTGCGAGCGTCAAACACTCTTTGTTTTATTTTTATACCGAGTACAAAATTCTTCTAAATGTAAGTACAGAGACCAGAAGAAAGCATAAGAAGTTAAATTTAGTATTTTATACGAAATTATTTTTTTCAATTTACGAAACGTTTTTATAAATATGTGTGAATAATATATAAATATGTATATAGTAATATATAAATATGTATATAGTAATATATAAATATGTATGAATATGCAAAAAGGGAAAAATATGAAAAAAAGAATTTAAAACGTTTTTGTGACTACAAGTATACTACCACGGTTGCGAAAAAAGGCCGGCTGAGAATTTGTCGGTAAGCTGTATATATAATTATACTATTACAGGTTTCGGAATGGGCTTCTGCCGTTGACCCTTTTGCGAGTTTACCTTTCCAACATAAGTTGGTTGAGGAATGTTTGTTTACTTTAATGGATTAAGCAAAGACGCTAGCACTATCGCTGCCTAACAAGAGCATGTCTTCATGAAGGAATATTTAACATCAGTTAAATCATTCAAGCTATACATAAAGAAAACCACGAGAGTCTTATGAAGTCAGCCTATTCACCGCTTACAGAAATCTAAATAGAGCTATCAACGTATTACTGTTGCCACCCGAATGGGTTAAGTGATTAACGATGTTGGCTCTTGTATTGCTAGAACCCGGGTTTGAATCCCTACGAAGACTTAGGTATTTGTCTGTCTGGCATAGGGTCACTTAAAAAACTTACGAGCCGAAAATCCTTTCGCGAGGTTTGGAAGCAGAAGCAGTGGAATGGAAGATCGTCGAATATGTCTTTCGAGGTATTCTTCATCAAACCTCAACGACGTTTGTTCTTTATACTCGTGTACTTTGGTCGATCTAAGTAATCCTAGGTCACGTTCTCGATCATGAGCCAGCTAAATGACAATGGGCTGTGGCCATTCCTCCGAAATGCATTGAGATCCAAACATCCAGCCATCTGGAAAATCAACAACAGCATGATCTGTTCATCTTATCCATTGTGCCGCTAGTGAAACCACTGGCCGAGGGCATTTCTCCAACTTTAAGATAACACATGAATTGCAGTTAAGTTTATTTCTTCTTTTACTGTGAAGATAATGAACTAATGCTAATAACGTTTCAGTTACGGGCTATTTTAAACTATCGTAATCTCGAAAAATATTTCTTTTAAATATCATTTTTGGATTTTCAGATAAGCTAATTTTGCATTTTTATTTTGTGCTGCAACTTCAAATTTTTGTACTTAATAAATATTTTTTGTGGTAAATTATATGTTGTATTTCTGTGAAACACTTAAATTTGAAAGCACTATTGTGCCGATGTATTCCTCTGACAAGCTGAAGACTAGCTAAATTAGTGAGAGAAAGCTATGCCTGTACAAACTCAACTTATGAAGCTACATTTAAAAAATTAAAACGCCTTTTTTAATTGTTTTAGGGAAGAAAACATTTGTAAGAGTAAAATTATAGATATTAATTTTAATATTCATTTAAGGACATTAATTAATTTCTTAATGTCCTTAAATTAATTAATTTCTTAATTAATTTCTAGGATCCTCCAAACTGATATGTTTTATGTACATATATTTCGAAAGCGTATTTTATTTTGTTTCATAACTTCGGTGTATATAATCATCTCTTAGAAGAATAAGGTAATTTTCATAAAATGAATCAATCCTTTTAGAGCAAATTTCCAAAAATTTTAAATCATTCGAAATGCATCCATTCTGTCTCTTATTATTAAATTCTGTATTCATATGGAAATTAGGGCAGTGGCATGGAATGCCTAATTAATTTCAAAATCCCGGTAAGTTCTTTAGGAAAATAAATTACTCTGAAATTGGGATAAGTTATTTAGTTTTAAAGTTATTTAATAGAAAAGCGTATTTGAAATTATTGTGATGGCTTTTCGAATAAGCATAACAATAACTGGAGGTGATACTGTTTTGTAAATATGGATATACATATTCAGAATTGTAATAAGCTAGATTTCCACTTGAATGTGCTTGTTATTAAGTGTTACTTGAATATTGTGCAATAAAATAAATGTATATAAAACGTAAAAATGTAAAATCTAAAAAACCAAAATTTAATTAAAATTTACTTTGTTTATAATTAATTCTTACAATAATAATAAAAAAAGAAGCTAATTCACAAACATGTAGTGGGAAATTAAATAACCTTGGAGGAAATATTTTACCTTAATAAAGTGAGAGACAGTGAGATTTAGTAGTTCTAAGTAATTAATATATTAACTTGGTTTGGGAAATTAAATACAGGAAATATTTTTGGTTTTCATTTTAACTTTATGCTCCGCTTGAAATGTTCTTAAAAAGCTTAGTAGCTTTTAAGTAGTATGTGCTTGATCCATTAATAATAAATGTATGTGTTCATTATGTTGTGAAATAATTAGCAGATAACTGTATTATATGTCATTTTTAAACAATAGTCGAACAAACAGAAGTGTCTAAATGTACCTTTTGAGACCCAATGCAACTATGCATTGAAACTGTAATAAAGAAACTATCTTTCGGCTATCCCTAACATCAGTTGACTGTCTGTTATTTGTTACAGCCAGTACTTTCGTTCAAATTATTAAACTTGTTATTCACAAACGCAATTTAGTAACGCATTACCTGTATTTAGAAAGAAATTGAAATTCCATACTACCCATTATATGAGCTCATAACACTGATGAATTTATTCCAAATGTTTCATAAACGAAATGAGAAATTAATTGTTTAAGTGTTTTGAAAATCTGCAAGTACAAAATAATATTGACTTGGTTTGGTTTACTTGATTAGGCAAAGCACGCTAGGGCCGTCTCCTAAGGGAAGGAATACTTCGCAAAGGATTTTCCAAGAGAACCTATCTCGTTTTTCACGTTACACATGGAGAAAACCATGAAAATGCCCATAGCGCCAGACCGTTCACATGTAATGAAAGAAGGAATAAGCCTACTTTCCAAACACTTGTGAAAATTTCTTGTAGGACAGTAGTTTTTAAAAAAGACTTTTCTTTGAAATGTAAAAAGATATTCTCTAATCGCTTTCGAAGTAACATTCATTGGAGGCAGACCATTACTCCCGACGTTCCTAGAAGCATTAGTAGTAGAATTTGTGTCTTTAACATTTCTGATAGACAGCCCATCCTCTTGTTTAGGATAACTTCACTTCTCCAAAAACTTTGATCCCGTATAAAGCATCTTCATAAGAAGGGTCAAAGGGCTAGAAATAAACCAAATAAAATACCTGGGCAGGAATTGGTTTCTGATCAAAGAAGCCCAAACTCCTTTGCTCAAAATGCGATTTTACCCCAAATGGTCGAAAGAACGTCAACTGCTAACTTTCTTGTCTCGGACGATCTCAATCATTTCGGACATAATGTTTCTTCGTAGACGTCGTGGTTGAAAAATGCTTTAATTTCGCTTACACTGCATCTCAGACTATGTTGTCCCGAATGTTATCACTGCATGCATTTCATCGATTGAACGTACACTAAAGCCTTGTAGCAATCAGCTCCAATTACTACAAGTTTCCCACACATACAATACAAACGTTTTGTATATCGTAAAATCTCAGAGATTGGAAACTGAAAATCATTAATAATGAATTAAAAGAATTGGATGAAACAATTTACTGATTATAATACACTGGTTAAGAAAATTAAGATATTGCATAAAAACATTAATGTATTTGAAAATTAGTGTTAATGTTTTGTAGAATAGCATATATTTATTGGATAATCTAATAGCTGCATTCCGACTTGCAAATAATGTTACAACGTAGCTAACTGATTTATGTCAGATATTAAATTAAATCTATACTAGACTAAGTATCGAAACACAATATTATGATAAGCTATAAAGTAAGAGAACAATTATTTAAGAAGATAAGAGAAAGATGAATCAATTACTCAGATGATTGACAATTTCTTCACAAATGTAAACAAAACCTAATGAGTCTTATCAGTGCAGTTCATTAATAACAACTGCAACTAAAATACTATAACATGGTTTCATAACTAGATGATATTCGGGGTCTCATTTAGTTGTATAATGAGTGCAAAAAAGGAATGAAGCTTTAGGTGTCAATAGTAAGAACTGTGAGGATGATGATGATGAAGAAGATAATGTTCCCATATTAACAAATTATGGCTTCACAGAAAACACTTCTTCAGCAGCTAACTAAGGAACGGTCCCATTCTAGAAAAATTAATAATCGTGATGCAGACAGCGTACACAAAAAAAAAACCTGAAAATCTGCCCGACAAGCATGATCAAAAGCACAAAGGTTGGATCGCAGCAAATTTATCTTTGCTGCTTAGAGGAAAAGCGTAGAAGCTACGACATCGAGAGAGAGCTAGGCAGAAAATTTCAAAAGCTTCTAAGAAATTCAAGCTGAGGCCAAATTTATTATTGGCACTGATTATTTTCTCCCTAATTTGCATTCGGATGTGTCGTTCAAAAGTTTCTACTAGCTCAGCATTTCTTTTAGTGATCGCAGGTTCTTATCCAGAATTTTCTATACTCTGACCATTTTATGTCTAACTAAAGTATGCCAGCAGTTTTTATAGTCATTCTACATTACATGAATTTTATGAAATGGTTCCGAAAATCACTAATAGGTGTCTTATATTCTTTCTGAGTAGTTGTAAATGAGTTTAAACCTTGTAATTAAGTCTATCCATGAGCTCGAACTGCATTTAAAATGGATTGTATACTGAACTAGCCTTTTGAGTACAGCAACCCTTATGTTCATTATTAATCTGCTAAGAACTGAGAAGGAAAAAAAGCATCGTGGCAGGCGATGAAAAATGGATGCGTAATGACAATGTAGCGCGCCGGAGATTTTGCTTAACAAGGATGCAAACACATTACCAACTATAAAACCATGCATTCTCGGTAAAAAGACACAAGTGTTGTTAATAAGATTAACAAACTTCTTTTAAAGCCAGCCTTTCGTTCGTAAAGTGAATTGTTAGTAGTTGCTGGAAGTAAATGAAGGAGTGTCTCCTTCAAAAAAAAAAGAATGATTATTCAGTAAGACTTCGCTCAGACAGATCTATGTTTGTTATCGAACTAAAGTTTTAAGAATATCAAAGAATAACATTGCTTCATTTGCTTGGCAAACATCGTTTTGTTAAAGTCGATTTCATTTAATTTTGGCATTCTAGATGTATGCTTTCTAGAAAACGCAAAAGAAATATAGCACTTTAAACTGTACATTTGTGTTTTGTAGTGATTCTGATAAACCCTCCAAAACCCTTATAATACGTAAAACTAAAATATTCAAATAAATAAAGACAAACCATTGCGTTATATGTTCATCAAAGAAAATCAAAAACTTAACATGGAACAACAGCCCTGGTTACATGATTGTATAGGTAACTGGAAACAAATAAAAAACTGCTTCATTAAATCATGCTAAATTATTTATTTTCTAATTGCATAATTTAAAACAAATAGCAAAAAGGAAACCTTCTTTAAGATATATTTAAAAACGTTACATTAAAAACTATTATTTGATAAACTATTGTTTACATAAAACTTGTACTTACTGACACATGAAAAACTATGATTTTCGACAAATTTATGTATTTTAATTTTTCGAAGTTTGGACAACTTTCTGCAAGTTGCTTATAATGAGACGAAACGTTTAGAGGTCTTAAATAATTGACAGGAATTTTGCGCTTATCTGCAGACTATATCGACAATTTGTTGAAACTATCTTTTCCAAAAAGCTGTTAATCTCAGGGGAATACATCCGGCGGACTGGAAATTCCCCTGCTGAAGAGAACCTCCTTACATCTATCGTTTCTTAGGAGGCCGTTGCAACAGGCCCGCAGTTCGCAAGCCGACTACTAAAGCTAGATGGTATGAAAGCTCGATCAGAACGGTAGAATATGACATCTCGGGAATGTGACGTCTTAGAAGTCACAGCTTGAAGCCATGGCAGATTGGGAAGGATTATGACTAGCAGCTCAAACCCGCTAGGTAGTTGATCAGTGTCGACATTACAATGCAGCGAGACTAAGTACACCCTTAAATCCGTATTTTAACTGCGCCATAAACTTTTCCCCAGATCGACCGGAAATATGGGTGTGAAAAACCAGAAAACACCTGTCAAATAATTAACCTTGAAGCTTAAAACAGACTCAAAAAGTTTATTTTAGGAGCATGAAAATCCTTGTCATTTCTAAACAAAATAAAAACTTACTTGAAAATAACTTTTCATCTAATTATCCTAAATTAACAAGTATAAATTTATCAGAAGAGCAAAATATTTCTGTACACAGGGTATAAATTTCCAACTGATAAATCAATAATTTGTGTTTTTGAACTCAAATAGCACTAAAAAACTCTTTATGTCGCCTCAACCCAGAAACCCTAGATGCTAAAACGAAAAGCCGAATACTTCACTTTTTCAAACTAAAGGAAACTAAGATTAAATAAATTCACGGAAATTAAACTTATAATAAATAAGTAACTGGGTAAATAAGCTATTTAAACTAATTAGTCCTTTAGTTAAAATGAGTAATTATTGTTAATTTGGATTAATTACATTAATTTGACTAACAAAACTTATACGGTTACTCTTGGAAATGGAAACTAAAGTTAAATCCTACAAATCCTACTAGGCAACACAGCGAGTTATCTCATAAATACTCACAAAGTCTCGAAGAAGGTTTAAAATAAATTATTCATTTTAATCTAACTTGAATACAGAAGCGCAGTTTATGCTACAAACAAAACTACCACTTTTGGCTATTTAAATTGAGCAATAACACACAATAAAATTCAAGCGTTGGTACGTAGTCTAACACTACGCATAAGACAGCATAAGAAATTAACTGGCTCAAAGTATTTTACTGGCGGGTGAATTTAAAGCATAAGCTATCGAGAATGCCAAAGCCTAAATTTTACATTTAAACAAAACTGCCGAAAAGTACTAATAGTCTAACTCTATAAAAGTAAAATAACCGTGTTTTCTTCTGCCAACCAAGTGAATCTAGCCTTTTCCCTTTTTAAATTTAATAAGGGCCCTGCTATATGAACAAAATTTTAAATAAAATCCCTATAACAGGAGCGCAAGCCCAAAAATGATGCTTTTTTTCTCACCATGTTAGGGGTTCCCCTCTCAAATAGCTTATTACCACGAAGTTCTTTGGCTGCAAAGTCTGAGAATATATTATATTTTTATATTTTTCCGTTTCACCGGATATGCTGTTGAGTGTTTCTGTCAACAGCAAAACGCCATGACCTAAAAACGGTGTCTTACTCTCTGGCGGATAACTCAAATCGCGAAGATCCCAAATAGTCACGGGTATTAAAACTTCCATATTGTAATGACGATTGGGCAAGTTACTAATATGTGGATTAGAGATGAATGGACAATATAGCGAATGCTACCCCACAAAACGTATCCAGGAGCTGCGCGAAATGCCGATGAAGGATTCAATAACTTCAAATTTCCTTCCGCTCGATGCTTCTGCACGTGGTGGCCAATTAAACATATTTTTCTTTATTTCTAACAAGCACAATCTCAGTATCAATTAAACACATCGTAACGGGTGCATGTAACTTACAATCTTTATTAAGTCTTCCACACAAATGTTTTTCTTATCCATGGTTCTATTTAATAAAGTTAACTGCAGTTAACTAATACCTTTATGATTCATTAAAAAGACTAAAATATTTTTTTAAATCTTTATACTTTAATTTATTGCATTCTTTGTTTGCATTAAAACTTTTGAGGACTTTTATTTTGATTTATTGCGTGAATTAATAATCATCAATATGTAATTCATAAAAGTGGCTCTACTGAAAATTTTTCTATATAATAAAAAGATTTAATTCACAAGTATTTTATTATTTATTTGTAACTTTATGAAAAAAGGACCAAAAATTGATCAGCATTTGACAAGCAGTGCCTTGTAATGACATACTTATTTGCATCATAATGCTCTGAACGAATATCGGAATTTTAATGTAATTTTCTACCGTGATTTGAAAAAATGTCTACTTAAAACGCTAATAAACGTTTAAGTAAACGTTAAACGTTTAAGCGTATACAATACATCTAGTTACACAGGATGTAATTAAAAATATTTACAAAGGCGAGAAAAGTGCAATAAACATGTCACATATTCGAAATAGGATTAGTATTTTTAAGATTCAAGATATATTTATTATACATAAATCAAAATATTTTAATAATAAACTTTACTTTTATATAACATATTTTTAAATATATTTCATTTATCATTATTAAGCTAACTCCAGACTGATAATTTATTATTTTAATTTCACTTTTCTAATTTAAACATTCATTTAAGTGCAAATTATTAGTACAAATTATTACAATCTTTATATTAAGCTTCTAAAAACTTCTTATGATAAGCGTTTTTTTCTGGGGGAGGGGTTAATTTCCTTGAATATTTTACCCAGGAAGAACACATACGTGTTTATTTCTTTTAAATTGCCTAGTTTGTGAACTAATGACAGAATAAAAATGAAAGAAAAATTAAATACACGTACTATCTTATATTTTGCCGACCTCTGCCGAGTGGAAGAGGTCGGCAAAATCTTTATCTTTTTCAAATAGTTGAGGTTTTGATTAAATTCGAAAGATAAGTATATTGCGATTTGTCATATGACGTCATACTTCTTTTATATAGTTCAACTTTAATTATATGTGTAATTTAATTATATATATATATATATTAAATTTGAAACTTAATTATCTGACGACTTGCAGGTTGGCAACATATTGCCTTGAAATGATTGAGTTTTTACAATCAAAAGTTCATTAATTTCCCACAAAATATGAAATAAATAAATGAATAAAAATTTTAAATTCGAGACTTCGAGGTACACATAGTGTTCTCTCTGTAATATTTGTGAGGAAGACCACGAAGAGAACATGATTCAGCTCCTAAAATGCAAAAGAGGGGTACGTGGCTTACGTGCTACAACTGACTAGAAAATATCTTTGTGATCATTGTTTTAATTAATTGTATAAATAAATTAATTGAGAACAGAAAGTTTTAGTATAATTGTACAATTTTAAAGGTAATATGACTTAGAATACTGCTTGTGTAAGTGATATTAAGTTCGTGATCGTATTTCATTAATTTTATCCAATAGAATAGTCTGTGTGGAATTGTATCGCAATAAATATCAGCAACGACAACCTAGGATATTATTACCAAACATAATTTTTATTTTTTTAATAAATCCTATGATTTATACTTATTTTTCTTTCGGGGTGCGACTTAAGCAACCTTACCTAAGTGTTTACAATTTGATAAAGTTAGATGCCGACCTTATTCCAAGTCCTTTCCGAGATATTTAATTGCATTCTTGTACCATTCAAAGCTTTTTCTAGGCAAAATGCATTGATTTTATCTTTTTCTGTCCATATCCTATTTATTCTCATCGCTTTGTTTTTGCCATTTTGGTATATATATATATATATACGAAATGTTTTTTTACTGACAACGATATTTAATTTCTTCATATTTTAATTTCATTATGCCTATCTTTTCAGTTACATTTATCTTCTTCCACTTACACTAACTACCTTTTTAAAACTTTTTTTGCGATACTTTGGATTGTAAAGATAGCTGCTGGTCATAATTTATAAAATGAATTTCGCAGTATTTATGCTAACTTGAGATCATATTTGAACAGTCTGAAATATTTTGTTTATAAGCAAGTTTCCTAAAAACAGTACTAAATCACAATTTATGAAAGGGAAGAATTTCCTTTGAGATATCATGGCCACGTTTCCATCATTTTGATAAAATCGTTTTACATGAGCCCCCTAAGACTGTGGCCACTGTCGCTCCATGTATTTTCTCAACTGAAGAAAAATGGCAATATATCGCGAAGGCAGCCAAAGATTTAAAGGGATTTGGCTAAATGGAATAAGATTTATTTTGAATTATGGCGTTAAACTATCCAAAAATTGGGCACTTGACCGTTAACTGCAGTTACAGCTCTTATCGCAGTGAAGTCAGAGTGTTTTTCATCATAATGTTCATATACTAGTAGGATATGATTCCAAAATATTTTCTATGACGTACTGGCGTAAAAATAGGCAACACTTAATTTTGATTTTAGATCTACTTGCCTTAAAATTTCTTTTTTAATACTTAACCGTGCTGCTACTATAATGTCCTTGAGAATCTTTCTTCTGTTTGCTGGAATTGCTTTTGTGAATTTTACTTCATCTTGATTTATTAGAAAATGATTTATATCCGGATTTTTATAATTAACTCACTTCTTCTGTTTCAACTCTAATTTTTTATTTTAAATCAACCAAAAATGCTTTAAACGATTATCATTTGTGGTTTTCTTCCCAAGAAACTTCTTTTACTCTCAAGATGACCGTGCAGCTTCATATTTGACATAAAGGTAATCTTCATAACTTACTTCATATATTATTGGCTAAGAATGTTTTACATTCCCTACTAGTGACTCTATATTTTGACACTAAAGGGCAATTTGAGAAGTTTCTAATTATATTTACGAATGACGTGCACTGATATGAAAGTTCAATAAAGCATTAGATTTTTACTTACACCTTCAAAAGACATATATTTGAAGAATCATATAAAAAACCGTATACCATGTAAAAGACCTCATAGAAAACCGAAAGAGAGAAGGAAAGAAACAGTAACGATAACAGATGTAAAATGTGCAATGATACTTTAATCTGAAGTGCTTGCACTATTTCACAGGAATCTATGAAATGAACAGAGCTCCCTTTATCAGTAGGGGCTATTGAAAGATCAAAATGCGAAGTTTTGTACTTTATGCCTGTATTTAAAATGAGACTGTGGATTAAATTTTGAGATATCCCTACCTATTCAGCTGACACCATTTCTGTTGAGCAGTTGCCACTAATTGTCCAGGATCCGCAAGATAAGAATATATCATTACAGTAGTTGTTCACTATTTACAGTTCTGCTTTTCTGTAATATGTGCGTCCATGTGGAATAATATTTTACCAGATTAGATCATCTCTGCCGTAATAACGACCTGTCTCATCTAAATTGGTATGTTCCTGTTAATGTTTTTCACACAGAATCGTATTTTAGACTAAATATAGTCTCATTTGCAAAACGTACTTTATTCCATTG
Organism: Stegodyphus mimosarum; assembly: GCA_000611955.2. Lineage (NCBI taxonomy): Eukaryota > Metazoa > Arthropoda > Arachnida > Araneae > Eresidae > Stegodyphus > Stegodyphus mimosarum. Next base: position 145,076 of record KK120909.1, on the reverse strand, counting down.
CCCTTCTGTCTTATTTACTCCAAGGTTATATACTGTTTACTGTTCAAATACCGACTTTCCAGTTATTCCATCTCAAACGCAGTTACTAAATATCTTCTAATTACCACTTCACTCTATCTTAAGGAGAAACATTTACTGAATGTATTTATTTTCATGCATACCTTTCAAAGTGTTAGAAAGAATTTAGGGAAAATCTGTTGCTGTCATGTATCTGTTATAACTTCGCGATTCTTAAATCTGAAAATGCACCAACTTACTTATGAAAATTTAAAATTAAGCAAATTGCCACAGATCACAGTCTTGTTTAATTTTGAAATAAAATTATTAACAATAGTATCCTTCCTTTGTAAACTAGTGTACTTTCTCCGACTAAGGATTTCTGATTATCAGTATGTAAATAACGCAAAAGAATTTCTGTCTGATATTTGATCAAACACCGTAATCCAAACTTAAACATGATAAAAAAAAGTTTTATTTCAAGTCATTTCTATCACTTCAGAGTTAGTTAAAACCTCCAAGCATGCGTTACCTCTTTTTTGAAGAATCTACGTCTCTAAAAGGTTATAAAACATACCCTTCAAGTCATAAATTAAATTTATATTCGGCAATTTTTAAATACAAAGACACATATTTCATTTTTTAGTGAAGAGGATAGAAAAGGATAGCGTACTTGAAGTGGATCTTAAAATAAAAATATCTATATCTAAAGTTAAAATCATAAAGTAATATCCAATTATTATTTTGTGGTTCGCTTTCCCTTTAAAGCAATAAAAGCATTAAATACATGAAATATTTTCTAATGTAATTTATCCAACAGATTTTAGTCAATACATAGTTAAATCAATTATTTCATAGCTCTTTGAAATCAGTCTAAATTAAACTTATAAATAATGTCTCTTCCCTCAATATTCCACGTTTTCTCCTGAAATTACATAAATTTTATATTACAATTGAAAATGTAAATTGAATTTGAAAGAATTTTGACATATAACTATTTATCATTAAGTTCAAATATTAAAAGAAAACGCTGTGCTTGGAGATATGAATAGGTAATTTCTTTATGACAAAAGGAGAGGGATTTGTTTAGCTTTAAAATGCTTACTTTTTAATTTAAATGAATTTGAATAAAATGCTTTGCTTCGCATTAAGCGTAATATTAAATAATTTTAATCAGAAAATTTTTTTAAACTAAGTAAAACTTTATTCTATATTTACCTAGCGAATGCTTCTAAAAATTAATTTAGTTTGCAAATTATGAATAATAGCAATTACATTTGTTATTTCATTACATTTTTAGTAAACTTCTTAATTGTTCACAGAGTTTTAAAATGCATATCCTAAAACTTGGAAACCTTAGAAATGAATTCAAATCCACGTTATAATATCGTTCAGTAATTAAATTAATTCTAAAAATGAAGACTGCTATATTTATTAATTATAATACTGCTATAAAGACATCATGAGTGATGACTGGTTGTTAATTTATTACTGAAATAAAGGCTTTGGAAAAATTAAACTCACTGCCCAAACTATTAAAATGCAGTTTCATTTATTTAACAAATCTTTTCGTTTTCTCTTTATCTTATCATATTCAAAACTTACTAAACACTAATGTTCGTCTACCTTTAATATCTTACCTTATATTTACCTCAGTAGTTTAACACATAACAAGCCCTAATAAGAGTATTTAGCGTATTTCTAAATATCTTCATTTTTCTCTATTTTGCAGCAATTACTGTTTTATTGGAACTGTTTTGTGCTTTTCTGTGCACAAATGTTTTCTCTGTGGCGCTTTAAATTAAATATAGCAATTGACAGCAACAATTACGATTTGAAAGATGGCATTTTTTGTTAAAAATGCAAAAATTAACTTTTACGAGAACAATTTATTTTAAATTAAAAAAATGTTCCATGTTTATTTTCTCATGCTGGAAACAAACTTTATCTCTTGAATAAGATGGGTCTAACCATCAATTAGGAAAAGACAAAATTTATGATGGCAATAAATAAAATCATGAACCTACGCTAAAGATCAGAAGTTATACTTTTAAGGCTTTTAAACAATTTAAATATCTGTGTTCATATGATTTCAAGCTTCAATGCCATTAAAATGGAAATTAAAAATAGGATATCTATAGCCAACAGATGATTTTATGGGCTTAAAAACCAACTTAAATCAAAATTATTAACATAAAAACCAAACTAAATTTATATAAGACTTTGATAAGACCTCTAGTCCTCTATGGAAGCGAATGTTGGACATTTAATAAGACAGAGGAAGATCTACTGCTGATATTTGAAACTAAAAATAGAAATACGATTTTTGCACCGGTAAGGCAAAATGAACTGTAGAAAATATTATATCACCTTGAAATAAATCTATAGGAAAGTTATTGAACCTGATTTTGTCAAAATTGTAAAGTCATCTCGTATTAGGTGGCTAGGCCATATTTATAGATATGATGATTCTTATTAAAACTCTTTCAAAAACAAAGGGGAAGCGACAGAAAGGAAGTCCACACACTAGATGGCTGGACAGTGTGGAAACGAATTTGAAACTGATAGGGACAAACTTATGGGAAGTTGTGGCGCCGAATAGCGGTAGATAGAGAAAACTTGGAAAGGCAGCCTTGGCCTGTAACAGGCTATAGAACTCAAGAAGTTGAAACAGAGTTGGAACTGAATGTGTGTTTTTCCAGTGTGATTATTTTAATCTTTTGCCACACAAAACGATCTTTGCACCACACAAAACATTGCGATTACTTTTCGAAGTGTCGTGTCTTTGTCTTAATTAGAAAACAGATAATTGAAAATTTATTTGCTTTCTAATTTACGTTTCAAATAATGCCAATTTTGAGGGAAACTTTATTAGCAAACTTTATTATAAGAAAAAACATAACTTTTTAATTTAAATCAAATAGTTTCCTGAAGAGTGCTACTACGATTAGCCCCCATTTACTACCTACACCAACAGAAATTGTTTGCTCTCGTTATATCTGGAACACTTATATTTGTTCTACTGTTAAAATTAAGCTAAAAATAGCAATCTTATTTGCTATGTTTGAATAGATCTTACAGTTCATAAGAAATACATAATAAGGTAATGTTGCCCCTATTGAACTGTTTCCTAAAAAAAACAGCAACTATTTTGTGATGTTGTGATATATCTGGTATCATCTATTAAACTGTTCTTAAAACAGCACGCCCAACAAACATTATTTGACCAGTGTCCACTTTAAAAGCGTTCTGAGTACTTGTGTTGTCGCTGAAGAAGTTTTACACCGTTTTGAATAGTAATACTTTTTTGTTTTTCCTTAAGCAAATTTAAAACAGCAGGCTTAGGTAAGAATAGAAATAGGTATTCCATAAAATAAGGTAAATAAGGTGATATTTTAAGATACCATTAGGATTGTTTTATCTTTTGATGTTTTCCGGATTTTAGGTTGTCATTTTCAACTAGAGGGATTTGCCTAAATTGAGCCATTGAGGGTATCCAAAATTGAACAGAGGTTCAATTTGGGAAGCCGTGACTTAACTAATTAGTTTAGTTGGAACATTTATTTGAATCGTTTATTATATTTATTTACGAACTTTGTCGAAAAATCGTTATTGCTGAACACCCATAAGGAACGAAGAATGAGATCTGGACAGCCTTCAACAAGCTCAATCAATTTTCTCTCAGTTAGTTTGGAAGAATTTAACTATTGCTATCTCCGATAGGTCATTCAGCCAATAAGAAAGCGAAAAGAATCAAAAAGGCCGCTGAAATTACTAGCTGTTCATACAAAGAAGCCCTTGAAGCACGTTTAGACAAACAGAATTCTAAAAAAAACGATTGTACCAATAAGTAATTTAGCATCTACCTCTAAAGAACCCACAAAGCAGAAACAAATATAAACTAATGGGTGGTTTTGCAGAGAATGTCAAACGGTAGAATGGAAAGACATTATAACAGCGTATATCGTAGAAAACATGGTGTCACTTTGAGTGTTTGGGATTTGGAGCAAAAAATTAGAAATTAATTTTTGCAGATTGCGTCGAATAGTTTTAACCTATGCTTATAACTGGCCATTATTACTTTTATTTTATGATGTTACATTTTTGTTTTGTTTTCGATACTTGAGTAGCATATTTTACTTTTATAATCCTACTGTAATGTATCAGAACATTCTGTTTTATTTTATAGTTCAATTTGGGAAACTTATTTCTTAAATTGGAACATTTGCAACCAAACATTTTTGTTCATGATTGTTTATGTTTCATGTAACACCGCATATAATTAGTATTATGTTCCTAAATGCCTAATAAATCATATGGGAAAATCACAAAGAGTTAATTCAATTTTAGGAAAAGTTATAGTCTTTTTTGTAAATTTTGTTTCAATATGAGTAATCTTACCCTAATAAATAAGTAATACATAATAAACCTCCTGTAATACAATCAACTCTCAGTCCTTCGGGATAATAACAGAATGACATCTACCGCTAACATAAAACTGTAATTAATTCAACGACAGTTAAAAAAACGCAGTAAAAGGGAACTATTCATATTACAATTAGGAGAAAAATAGTATTAACAATATACCTGCATTTTTAAGACTTGTAATCTAGAACAGTGGTGTTCAAACTAGGAGTTGCAAAAAATGATTTGGGGGTTGCAGTGTTGATGAAAAATTGCATAAGAAGGTTGCAAACATATTATAAAATACATATCTCTGAGAATTTGGGATCGTAATACGGCCAAAGCACATAAAATGAGGTTGCGATTCTAAAGCATTTAGGAACCACTGGTTTATAGAATACGGCTAACTGGTTACATGAATTAAATAAGTTTCCGAAACATACTGATAATAACGAAAGATTAGACATCATTAGAAATAAATAAATTAATTTATGACTTTATTGAGACTTACAGCCGAACCTTTCGGTTACTTAGCAATCTTTTCATCAAGAAAAGAATACTACCCAGGTAGTACCGTAGTAGGCGATTAAGAAAACAGCGGCAAGGGGGGAGAAGGCAGTGCACACAGTGCAAGAAAGTCGAATTCAAAATTTTAGTTTCGAATTAGCATTAGCATCAGTTAATCATCAATACTAGGCACAGTGATTTACATATTTCCACCATCTATATCAGATTTCTTAAATATGTAAATTCTGATGTTTACAGCTATCCAAAGACAGTTCATTTTTCTATGATAGAAAGCGATATTTTTCAATTTATAGCGTCAGCTCATATATTCAATGTTTCATACGATTCTTCAGCGATTTATTTCATTACGTTTTATAAATGGATCTTTCGTTGATTTTATCATTCTCACTATGAGACAATTTTCAAATTCTGTCACGTATTCTATTGATTTATGCAACCTCCCACCTCTTTTACCATTATATTTAGAGAGAGAATCTCCTTTTTCAGTCAGCATTTTGGCCAAAAAAGTCTGTAACTGCAATTTAAATTCTGAGCTGCGAAAATCGTTTCTCACACAAAGAGCAGAATGAACAAAAGTAATATTCCGGAATTTGTTTTCCTCTAGAAACACCATATCTTTAGTTAAACATTTGAAATTTTCTGATTAATCTTTCACTGAAGTAAATTATGATCAGATTTTAAAACTTATGCACTTGGCATAGCACATGTATTATCACTTCTACTGAAATATTTCTTAGATCAGAGAATAACTTATTCATTTCCACAAAGTTCCGAAAAGGATAACTACAAGTTTTATTTAAAAATAGCAATCCTAGTCACAGCCTTACAGTTGCAGTTACTTCAAAATAAAATATAGAAGTTTACGAAAATAATTTCAATATTTAGGGTATGAGGTTTCATTTAATATAAAACTTATTTTTATATGGCCTTCTACAGCCAAATGACAATCGTTGGAAATTCAGTAAACTTAAGTAACTTAAATACATTAAGTTGTAGAGACATTAGGATTTTTGAGGCTGGAGACGTGAAAAATGTGCAATGCCCTCGCCGGGACTCGAACCACAGACCTCTCGAATACGCGCCGAGCGTGCTGACCACTACACCACGAAGGCATGCAGAGAAGGCAGGACAAATACTTTATACACTCCCCCTTTTAAAGGGCGACTGAGGGTTAGGGGACCCAATTGCCAAATCCTGGTAGGAAGAATAACCAATCACTACCTTTTAGTTTGGGCGCCACTGCAGAATCATTAGGTTATTTCGAAGCAGGAGAGATGAAAAATGAGGAATGCCCTCACCAGAACTCGAACCACGAACCTCTCGAGTACGCGCCGAGCGTGCTGACTTCTATACCGCGAAGGCATGCCAAGAAGGCAGGAGAAATACCTTATAAAGTGACTTATTTTCATAAAAGTGACATAAATATCTGGGGAAAAATTTCATATTTAGATACAGTAATTGAGCAAATTTGGATATTTCTCCTTCAGGTTTAAGAGAAAACTATGATGGCTTTATACCATTTTGTATCGATTATAGACGTTAAAATATCTTTCATGTCATTCAAAGAAAAACAGTTATCATTTGCCTGAAACTAACGACACTTTCGGTAAGCTAACAAAGTATAAATGGCTTTCAACCCTGGGTTTGGAAAGTACAGTTGGAAATAGATCCCCAAAATCAAGAAAGGCACACGTCTGGGGTTTTCAACTAGGGAGGGGGTGAATTTGATAGCTTTACGGAAGGAAAATGCTGTCAGCCTTTTATTTTCCTGTTTAGTCTTATTAATTATTAAAAGACGTAAATTTATCCAACCAAACTATAAAAACGTTTATCAGGTAAATGTTTGAGAATGGAGAATAGTTTTAGTAAAAAGAGGACAAATTCATGTATAGCACATATTATGCAATTAAATAGTTAAAACAGCATGAAAGTGAAACGAAAGTGAGGCAATTAAAAATGAAAAAATTGTTTCAAACCTTTGTTACTAGACGCTGCATTTTTCCTTAAATTTGTTTTTTAATGATAGATTAAGTTTTTAAGTATTTAGATTTAGTTGATGAATATAAAATACTTTTATTGGTAAGTTTTGGTATTTATGAACACTTTCTATACTTTTTCTTGTTTAATTGATAAAGTATATTAGAAATCTAAATTTAAATAAATGTATATGTATTTTTCGACTTTTAGAAATTAGGGAAAGGGAGCATGATCGTCTAACAATGATGAAAGGGGTGCATGGGAAAAAATATTGAGAACCTCTGTACACATAAAAGATTTTAACTTTAGTGTTTGAGATCATATGAAGGATAACTTTTTGTATTTAATTTATTAAAGCATAAGGAAATTTCTTTATCGTTTTTTCTATTTTCGAGAACAACATAAAAGTTAATTTTTTTATTGCAAAATTTTTCTACCCCAAGTGCTAAAAATCAAAATTTGTCTACTTCATTTTTGAATCTTAGCAGTAGAAAGTGCCTGTCAAGAATCGATATTTTAGGAAAAAAAACTTGCAACACACCTTTGAATAGAACTGTGTATTTACTTTTTACATTTATACGTTTGCTCGATGCCTAAGTTATTATATGCGTCTATCTTAAGCGGCTGTTGAGTTTTCAGGCATTCGTTAAATTAATTATCTAACTTGATTTCCAAATTATTTTAATTTATTGTACAAAATATTTAAAGGTAATTTGCTAATTTTGTAGAAATTCGCGTAATTCTACTAAAAACTCTCAAGTTTTAGTTCCAAAATCTAATTCTTCCACTTGATAAGTTTCAATTAAAGTTTAATGCTCAGTTAGCGTGACTGTGAGATTCTTGAATCATGCAGATTCTGTAAATCACGCAAACACGCTAAAAATAGTAATTCTCATATGAAACTACTGTGTCAGCTTTAGAAATTGTTAAGATGAACATTTCAATTGAAATCCCTGATTAAATTTCTTGCGATTTCTCCATCTTTTTTCAATCAGAGAATTTCAATGTACAAAATAGGAAACGTTAAATGTTGCCTTTCAAAAAACGTTGCGCGTTAAGTTAACTCTTCTATTGTTTAAAAAAATCTACGAAAGGTAATTTTAATTATTTTTTAGTCCAGTTACAAATTGGCTGATCTATTTTTTTTCTAGACGGGCTTGCTCCCATATTAAATTCTTCATAAACTGGTCTTATTAATTATTAGAATTGATAAATTTGTCTAGTCAAATTATAAGTAAGGTAAATAGATAAAATTTTAAGAATGGAGGACAGTTTAACGACAACAGAGGACAAATTCATGTGTAGCACACATTTTTCAATTAAATAGTAAAAACTGTCTGAAAATAAAACTCAACTGAACCAATGAATAATTAAAAAACTATTCTAAATGTTTGTCGTCTGGTGTTGTTTTTTCCCTTGAATTCTTTTAAACTTTTTAGGCCAAATGAGCATTAGCTCAGAAGGGCTATTAATCTCGAAACGGTATTTTGCGTTAAATCACTGTAAAAGATTGAATCATTTTTCAGATTGTTGCCACTAAATACTAGGGCTCTGTATTATTTTTAAAGAAATTAAATAAAGGAGCATCTGCATAAATGTAAGTAGGTTTTTCGCATTGTGAATAAACGACGGCACCTAGAGCCATCAAATTTTGAATAACGTAATCCTCCAGTCGAACATGCGCACGGAAGCCCGAATTTTGAATTTCGAATTTTTTATTATCTGTTTTAGATTTTGTAAAATTTTAACCAATTTCTGATTAACAAACTCAAAGATTTCAAAGCGAGCAATGGCAACATTGTACAGATAAAAAACGATATTTATCTCCAGCGCGGGACACTATCTACCGGAAATTCTAAAGATATGATGTTTTTAAATATTTTGCAATATTGCTATTGAATTGAATTTTATGTGGTTTAAGTGAAAAGAACATGATATTTAATAAATAAAGTTAATATAGCTTCTTATACGAAGACATTTGTTATCCTTACCTCTAAACAAAGTAAATGGAATAATCAATTCTACTTTCAGCTTTATGGCAAAACTAATAATGATAAAATGTTTGTATAATATTAATGAAAGTTTTTATTTGAAACTAAAATTCAGATTTGTATAAAATCGAAAACGAGACGCTTATTTTCGCTCTTTCTCTGATATGGAACATCTGTCAACCTCTAATTCCCAATATATTTGTATTTTTGGAAAAACTCTTATATGAATCTGTCCATCTAAGCAATGGACAGTGATAAAAGACTAACTGTTAAAATGCTGTCAATAAGTAAAATATATATATATATATATATGATGTGAACACCACATGACTTCCTTGTACGGCCTATTAAATTATACACATTTTAGCTGCATTTCATTTAAACTTATTTCTTTAGAGATGTATTTTTCATTCAATGAATTCTGCTCTCATTTCGCGGCATAAAAAATACATAAAAATTCAAAATATCTTCATAAAAAATTGTAAAATGCAGAAAAACATAAAACATCAAATACAATTAAAACATTTAAAGGCGTTTGTTTACAGTTAAAATTAGAATTTCAAAGGAATATTTAAAAAGAGGATAAGAAAGTTTCAATCTGAAAATTTCGAGTTATAATCTAATACCTAAATGAATAATGAAACAATTTTAAGCTGAGTAAATATTAATGTAAGTATTAATTCTTTTTCACCCCCCGACAGAATTAAAATTATGAAACGAAGAATCTTGTGGTTTCATTAGGTTATTTAGAAACAGGAAACATGAGCAATGCCCTCGCTGGGAATCGAACCACGGACCTTTTGGTTACGCGTCGAGCATGCTGACCACTACACCACAAAGGCATGCGAAGGAGACAGGAGAATTCCCTTATAACCTTATGTTTCAAAAAAGTTGTTAAAAATGGCAAAACAGTATAAAAATTGCTGTCATATCACGTCACTGCAAATTAACGCCCCACGCTGATTTGTGCATTTATTTATTAAAGAAATAATTAATAACTGAGCACTTAGGTGAGCGACGATATTTTTATTTTAGTAAAATGTAAATCCGTAAAAAATATAATAAACATTTCCTCAAAGTTATACTTATAAACGGAAGGAAGCGAAAACAATTTAAAGTTGGAAAAACGCTTAGATGCTTAATATTGCAGGTCCACTTTGTCCAAACAATACGCGTTACATACCATTTCGTATAGATTAAATGTGTAGTACAGATGAAAATGGATTAAAACGACAAAATATTTTGCCGCAGTTACATTTACAGAATTGAATGAAATTACTCTATTGAGAATTGTAAAAAACTGATATTTGCGTACCAGATGGAAATACTGCAGCAACAGTTTGTTTTTACGTAAACAATTCAGTAAAAATGCAATTATTGGTATTTTTATTGGATTATTAGTGTTTTATTGGATTGAATAGCTATTATTAGTATTTTTGTTGCGTGCTTATGCAGTTAGAAACTTAAAGAAAGCATAAAAAATTTGAAAAGTTCAGCGTTTTTAACAAAGATCTCAAATTTCATGGAATGAGCGATTTTGATAAAATAGTAAAATAATTTGCATAAAAATATACAAACGATCATTCTCAATAAAAACAATAGTTGCCAAATTTATGCAAACGACATCTGAAACTATGACATTTGAAGATACAGAGTTGTTTTGGAAAATTTCTGAAATTTCAAAATGTTGCCAAATTTTTTAGAAAGCCCTTTCTTAACGATAAAAATTTTCATATTCATTATTTTGGGGGTTATCTATAGATATTTAGAAAACAAATTTAACGGACAGATCCTTTTTCGATGAATATCATTTGTTTCAACAATATTTTTTAAATTAGTTTGGAATTAAAGTCGTAGAAATCTTATGAGAAAGAAGCCAATTTTATAAAAAGATTCTTTTGTGAATAAATTTTGTGATATGTTTAGTGTCCTTTACGATAAATATATGCCTGCTTCTAGTGGGCATAGCTTTTACGTCATGACGTATAAACGTTTTAAGTGAGACTTGCACGGTATGACAACGATTTCTACCTAAAGTTGTAAACGTTCTGTCAGAAAATCCTTCTAAAGTTTTCCATTGTCTGTGAAAAAGACAAGGCTCACCCATTTCTTCCAGTCGTCATCATTTACGGGCAGTTTTATCTTTTTATCTTATTTTTATTTTTTTTACGGGCATTTTTTTTATCTATCAATAAATGTAGCCATACATAATTATATCTAATTTTTTAAAGGTCTAATGAACCCGATGTATGTAAATTAACTTTTTTCTTTTATTTTCATTTTCCCAGAATCGCATCTCTCAAACAGCATTTGTAAACTGAGAAAACATAAAAGAAGACGTTGAGTGGCTAAGACGCAACAGCTAATACCTGATGTATGGCTATGTCTACCATTTATAGATATACTGAAGCGTCTTATCTGTCGATTTTAGGTGGAATTAAATTTAAGACTGACATAAAATCCATTGAAGATATTCTGATTATTTCGATAAGCGAGGTTTAACTTGCAAGCGACTCAGCTTGCAAGTTATGCTGTGCAAGTTAGCTTTAAATTTATACAAGCATTCATTTTTTCTCCGCAATACGGAATTCAGAATTGTATTAATTTTTACCACCTACTCGCTAAGCATTTCTTCAGCTAAGTTACTAAGTTTTACTAAGTTACTACCTATAGTTTAGTTTGAAATCATAATTAGCTTTAATCGATAAAGTTGCTACTTATCTACAAAATGTTCAATTAATGTTTTCCTTACTTCACTGCAGAATTTAAGTAATTGAAAATAAAAGCTACGTTTAATTAAAAGCTATATCTCACGATTGCACTAAACAAATTTTTGTTTGCCACAGTCGTTTAGAAGGACTAGTTATTAACATGCAGAGAAAAAATGAATTCACTGCTTCTGCAATAAATGTAGAGATTACGTATAGAAATTTAGCAATTAAATACTCTTTGTTCTAATAAACGAACTTACTCTATAAAAAGCATTATATTATTATTTGTATAATTGAAAAGACGTTTATTATCCTATGAATCATGTTTAACCTTCAGAATAATATTATCTTCTATAGAACATTTATGCTTTTATGTGCAAATACATTTCAGGAAATAATGCTTTCACAGAAAAATGAGAGGTAGTCACATTATCATCCGATGCAAATGAAATTTTTTGCTTATTTAAAAGGAAAGTTTTAAAACATAATGATTGGTCAATTTATTAATTATTGTAGTGGAATTTGTTAATGTAGTGGAAATTAGTTAAATGGTTCGATTCTTATAAAGCGTTTCAGAAAGAGCGTATTTGTGCTATCTAACAAAAAAGAACAGTAACAAAATTCAATAAAAATGTAAAACTAGCTTCAAGTCCTTAGTAAACCTACTACCTGTTTAACGGAGAAGAAGAACGTCGAAGTTACTTCGCTTGCTGTTACTTAGAAACGAACTTCTGACCTGGAAACCGATGTCAACACTTCATAGACAAGCATATCTTATCAAGCGATTTATTTAGAATTAGCAAACAGTTCCTTAAATTCCCTATTTAACGATGGAACTGTAGCGATTTTTCTCATTTTGCCGTTATATATAAACTAATAAGTTTATCATAGTAATCTCACTTGCATTGAGAGATACATTTTTTCCATTGCGCAACTTACGTATTTTCAATGTGTAGTTCCTGTTGAAGAGACCCCTGTTTTCAAGAGTTTTATATTAACCAGGCGCGACTGTAACAAACTGCATATTTGAATTCAGGGCATCTTCTTTCACTGTAACCAACTGATCTACTGCTGCAATCACCTTATCTATCAGAAATCAGCAACCCACACTATGAATGCCAGATGATTTTGTCCGTTAAATTTAGATTGGCTGTGATTATTATCAGTTATTTTGAAGCAGGAAGAAACATTGATATTAGGAACAATTTATCATGCATGCGCAATTGCTGCACGGCTAGAAAGTTTTCGAATTTCGTGTGAATATTGTTATTACTTATTCTCATTGTAACAAATGATTCAACGTAAACTGTGATTTATGATTCTGAAATGGGATAGATTTTCTGATAGATTTGGCACCATTTCCTGATAGAACCCTGAAGCTGATATTCTTTTCACATATAATTAACAACCATTGATGGCACCCAATTAGTTTTAAATTAATATTTCTGACCCTTACGTGTCAAGTAAGTCTATATTTGATAATGGTGAGCTGATTATCCTTAGGGACATACTCTAAACAGAACCATTTCTGACGTTTTGTAAACATATATTTAAATTTAATAGCATCATCAATTTTCTCTCTGGATTACCTGACAAACAGGTAGTCCGCCGTTAAGAGGGACTGCTGTTCAACCTCTTAAGCCCATACACAGCTTAAGGGCAGTCCATAAACGTCCACGCGATTACCGGTATCATAATCCGTTAATACGCCGAAAGGTGGAGACAAACTGGAGCATATTTTCCACAGCAGCGAGCTAAGAAGGCCACGGTTCACGGAGCACACCAAATTGATGATTTCCCACAATGCCCCTGTTCTCTTCTATTTGTTTAATCTTGATCGGCCGCGAGCGAGCGATCTGCTGGAAATGCATTAAAAGGCGTATTAGTGGCATTGATGGAAAATGGATCGAACCACTTATCGGCGAAGTGCGCTTTCGCTAGGGATTAGCCAGTAATGAGAGGGGATTAGTCATTCGGCATCTGTGACAGGGGTTTTATTAAAAGCTTAACGGGCCCCCCTCTGTCTCGCTGATGACGCTCAATTACTCCGGCCTCTCCGGTAACAAATGATATAGAAAGCGGCAGTTTTGTTTACCGGAGGAAAATGGGTCTTCTTGGGAAAAACGCCTGTTTAATCCTTGAGTAAAGTGAAAGTCGAGTTTGTTATTTTTTGCATCTTTTTATTTTGAATTAATAGCATCTCGGTAAAAGTAAAGCCTCAATTCTGTTATTTTCCACTTTAATTAATTGCTAAGTGTATCGTCATAAAGCGTTCTGCGATGAGTTGTGCCGTGTTTTGATAAATAAAGTTTTATTCATTTTAAAGAACTATGCTATTATACTGAAAGGACGTTATACCAAAAACAAGGAAAAGGGTTGTCGTGTGTATAGTGCAGTTGTGTGCCTGTTCTGTATTCTAGTGTCCAGTGAATACTTTCATCTTACGAGTAAGAATGAGCAGATTATGTAGGAAAATCCCAGTTTCATTGCTGGTTTTAAAAAAAAACTTACGTAGAAACAAGTAATTAATTAAATAAAGGATAAGTATCCTGTATTGAAATTATTATTGATAGAGAGAAATATTTATCAGTAGATGTAAACATTTACTTACTCACTGTAAATTCCTGCGTAAATTAAAAGTATTATTGTTGGTTACAATAACGTTAATTAAATTACGGAACGAAAAGTAAAAAAAAAAATATTTTACGGGAGGTCCCACCTTTAATAACATTGCCTTGCTCTATGGAGGAGGTCCTAGGTCCTTATTCTCTGTACGTTTATCTAGGGTGTCTCCAAATAAATCAGCGTTCCAGCTTTGTTTGTCTTTCTGTTAACCTCCTCTAGGCACACTGAATCAGAATCTATTCATGTTATCGCAGCAGAGAGTTTACTTTTTGTGAGCTATCTTCTGTAAATACATGCATAATGTTGAGTATTAAAACATTTTGAAATATCCATGTTAAATCAGATTCTCATTCGTGTTAAATCTACTGGATACAGTCTCAACTAACAGGTTACCATTAAAATGAAAAGTAAACAAGAAGTATTACTAAATTCATGTAGCTAAAAAAGTTAAACGAATGCAGTCATCTCATATTTTTTGAATCATACATAAAGCAATAATAATAAAAGATATAAAACTCGAAATAATAACAAAAATAATAATTAAAGAATTAAGCTACAAAAGCAAGTGCATAATTATAATAAATAATACATAAAACAATAGTACTCAAACACAAACATAAATAATAATGAATATACTGTTAAACGGTAAGTAAATAAGACTGGATTAAAAATAACTTAATAAATACGAAAAGTGTACTTTTTAGAGAACATTCTAAGAGAAACTGATTCATATTAATGATATACATACGGAATATGTAAGAAGAATCGGTCTCTGAGAACTGAACACGATGTGAACTTTTTATGAACGATATACATCCGGAAGTTCATATACGAAATGCATTACGGATACATACGGAACGATACACATATATACGGGAGTTCTACGAACGATATACATCGGAAGTAGTTTTATTCACTCAGTGATATTTGTTAATAAGGGCTCTGTTCTTCACAAGTTGGCCTAGAATGCAGTCGTTTCAACAAATTTTGGAATAATTTTCCATTTTTGTTTATTTTTTTCATCTCAACCTTCGGATAATGGTAAGTGAGATAAAAGATTTCAAGGTAATAAAACTACCAGAAATCAATCTGTTGTAGTAGTAAGACATAAAAAAAATTCGTGTGACAGATAATTTTCTAAATATCATGCAGACATATACGGTAACGTTAAGTTTAAATGAAACTGAATAATAGATAATAACAAGATAGCTAACTTTTTAAACTTCATGGAAAACAAAAAATTGTTTTATGAAATTTAGCTAAAGGCGACTGAAACAGTTCTTTACACTCGTTTATTCAGCATGAGATCCAGAAAATTGTTTATTATAAATAAATCTTTTACGCAATTTCAGTTAAATTTCTATGCAAACATGACTTAAGCAGTTTGTACACATTTCCATATGTAACATGGAAACTTTATATGCGTATGTATCATACAAATTGTTTGTGCTTTATTTTGTAGGAAGCTCAGCTCAATACAAAATGTTCAAAAATTATTTATTCTAAACTACACTGGTGTGCAAAAATTAAGGACGAAGTCAAAAAATTAACATATCAGCTGAACGAAGAGGCAGAGCGGACAGAAAGACCAATCAGGAGATTAAGTAAGGTGATGTACGGTAGCACATGCGCAGATAGACGTAATGGTGGGAGTGTCTGAGTAGTATAAAGCATGTTGTCGGTGTAAGATCAGTATTTCTGGCAAAGAAATTGCACGCCGTATAGCAGTTAAAATCACACCGAGTTGCTGCCTCAGCGAAAAATGGCGAATAATCAATCTGTTAGACGACATCTGGATGCTTTTAGCCGAGGTCGAATCATTGGGAAGTTGGAGGAAGGCCGCAGTGTGACAAGTGTGGCTGCAGAGTTCGGAATTGCTCACAGCATCGTTTTACGACTTTGGAGACAATTTCAAATTACAGGAACAGTTATCCGTGGGTTTAGTAGTGGTTGCCCACGAGGAACCACACCCGCAGATGACCGGTATATTGCCTTACAGGGCCAGAAGAAACAGGCGGCAGACAGCGAGAGAAATCGCTAGACACACGACAAAGGCGACTGCACGACCGACATCGCGTTTTACCGTGGACAGAAGACTGTACGGGGGAGGTCTGTTTGCACGACGCCCTGTACGGTGTGTACCTCTAACGCCTGCCCATCGGAGAAGGCGTTCTCTGTGGTGCCGGGAACATCGGAATTGGAGAGACAATGAATGGGGACGAGTACTCTTTACAGATGAGAGTAGATTTAGTCTGAGTTGCGATTCTAGACACATACACATCTGGACAGAGCGGGGAACACGCAATAACCCCTTCAACATCATCAAAAGGGACTGTTTTGGAGGTCGCGGAGTTCTCGTTCGAGCAGACATAATGCTTGGTAGCCGGACCGACCTTCATATCTCCCAAGGAGGTTCGTCACCTGGGACTGCTATTGTAACGAGGTTCTTCTTCCTTACATGCGTCTTTTCACAAGGGCTATGGGTCCTCAGTTCCTCTTCATGGACGACAACGCTCCACCTCATCGCACAGTTACTGTCGAAGAGCTGTTGGAGAGTGAAGATATTGAACACATGGATTGGTCGGCAAGGTCTCTGGATCTAAATCCCGTCAAGCATGTACGGAACTTACTAGGGAGACCCGTGGTAGCACGTAACTTATCGCCAGTAACGATTCCGAAACTGCGATTGGTGCTACAAGAGGAACGAGCAGCAGTGTCTCAACAGCTCATTAACAACCACATATGCAGCATGCACAAATGATGTGAAACCTGCCTAGCAGTCAGGGGAGATCATATCCCCTATTAAAGACCGGATGTTTCTTGCTGGACACCCATCACAGGGATGTTTCGGCCTTCAGTCGCATTGCACTCCATGCTACTTTTTCAATAAAGCTTCTTTTTATCCCTCTGATTTCTCTTTTAGTAAGTGTTGCTTACATTACTCATGTCCTTACGTATTGAAGATCTTACGATATTAAATGCTTTTGTACAAAGTTATATTGAAGAAGCTGTCTCGTCCTTAATTTTTGCACACCAGTGTATACCAGAAATGGACCCAGCGGCTTTGTGCTTAAGATCGCTAAATATTAACAGTTTTTCCGTGCTGAATGAAACACTGACTGAAATATTAGTTTTCCATATTTTCCTTATCTGTAACATAAACATATGAGCCAGTTTCATACAAAACGTTGACAGTGAAGGAATCCATCCTCGTGTAAATAGCCTTTGAGAGATTGTCATTAATGAATAACCTAACTTAAGTGCGAATGATGCTGAATCGAAATGAAATTATTAATGTGACGATCGGGTTTACGAATTGTAATATTTCATGTTAATTAACCAGTTATTATTATTTGAATTTGTGCTATAACTTCTTCTTTCCGCAGTTCTTACCAGAATGCAAGTTAGTTGTACAGTATTTAAGCCAAGGGTTTGAATGTATTAGAGTTTTTAACAGCTTTGATCGCAGTTTAAATCTTGTCGTCAGTTCTGTTTATTCCGACTTTGACCCATTTTTAGTCGACGTTAAAAACGTGACGTTAATTAGTTAAGTAGATAATTTCTTGTGTAATCTGAGATTCATTTACTTGAATTTAAATTCATGTTACGTTATTTAAATACTCGCAAGTAGTGAAATTATGTTCTGTAACAATAGTAGTGCTTTCTGCTAATTTAAAATGTTCAATAAAAAGGCTATTTTAATATTTCTAAGACTTTAATCTTTCTAAAAAGATTTTAAACTTTCTGAGATAAATTCAAACTAAAGTAAAGAATAACTCGTTCGTCAGTTTAGTATGACTTGAAGAACATTAAGTTCCTATACATAGCAGAACACTAGAAGATTAAAATACAATAGTTTCTCTTCTATTTTTAACTAATCATCCTTAGACGTAAGAATGAATATTTGATGAGTGTTCAGAGACTGGGAGCATTAGAAAGTTTTCTTTCGATCCTAAAATTACTTGCCTTTAATGATTAAATTAGAACAAAACTAAATTATTGCATTCTGTTTTTCAGCTGCATTTCCGTTTTACAGCTGTACATTTAAAAAAAATTCATATTATGTCATAAGAGCAGTATAAAAAATGCTATAGTACTTACCCCATTCTCAAGTAATTTGCTGCATATTTCCTAGCAAGAAGTACGAGTTAATTAAATCAGTATTTGCGAAGAAAAATGCTTCTTTATCTCCGATGTGACCAGTGAGGCATTTTGTTGACCGACTCCTAACGTATCCTTCTTCTTTTTTTATTTAGACCTTCCTAGCAAGACGATAAAGGGTATTTCATGGAAATAAATTAAGCGAGGAATGGTGAAACTGCTATGGAATGGCTTAGATCAACTGATTTTTTGAAGTCCTGATGCTGGGAAAAGACGTTTATTGACTACACCCTGCACTCTTTATTTTCCTCTCGATTCTTGATCTCTTCTGAATTCTCTCCTTTTCTACCGTGAGCAAATGGTATTATTCTTCTTTAGTGGGAGGAGACTTTTCTGTTTATAGAGGGTATTCATTGCTTTCTGTAGCAGGGTGGTTCTGGAAGGGATTTTCAGTTTCTTGATCTCTACAGACGTAGCAAATAATCAAAGAATACTGGGAAGAAAGTAAAGTAATAATAGTTCTAAGAAAAGTTCATAATTTTTGTTTTCAGACTCGGATGATATTTGCCAGAATATGAGTACATACTTGATTAGGCAAAGTGTTCGAGTTTAAATTAGAAGAAATTAAATGTTTTCATGTAAGACTTTCTGAAGAGGAGAGCTGTTTCATACATTCGTATTCAGCTTTTGCATAGACCAAAAACAAGAAAAGCGCATATACGTACATATTATCTAGTAGTTCTGGAGATGGTAGATCAAATATGAAAATTCTCTTAATTTATTTCACCAGTGTAGTTCAGAGCCAGGGAGCTTACTCAAAGCTATGTTCGTGCAGATGTAGAAAATAAAACAAAGATAAGGAGGGTTAAATTTACCCTTTATTCGCATAGCGTACAGCTGTTTCCGTGCTTCGGGATAAAAAGACCAACAATTTTGGTCGAGAACATAGAAAAATAAGAAAATGAATTAACTAAATCAGAACTAAGATGCTTTACAGAGACTAGTAACGCGAAGATTGGCCCTTTAATATTACGTATGTGGTGAGCAAAGACTACAATACGTCTTTCCGTATCAGCGAGAACTAAATTTTGGCCTTAAAGCATGGCCACACAACTCTGGCCACAACGAAAAATCACACGCGTGATAAAGGCCGAGAAAAATCGCTCTTTCACATCTTCTTGGCTAAACGCCATGTCTAAAATACTTCTGAAGTTTGCAAACTCATTTGCATACACTAAATCTATTCGCGCTTATTCTGGCCGAAAATGGAAAATAAGGGAAGACAGTAAAGATTTAAAATAAAATAAACGATAGTAAAACTTAAAATCCTTACATGTTTCCCGCCAGAATTTAATAGTTCGAAAACTAGGTCTAAATGACTTGTTGAGAACTTTAAATTCTAAACTCTAAAAGAAGGCCAATCTTTACAGTATTTCTAATCTAAAACTGTTATTTTTAACCTATAAATTATTTGTGTAAGGTTTACAGATGAGATGCTCTGAAGACATACTCTTCATCTGTACTAAAATAGAAATTATTTCTTATTTGTCTGGCTTCTTCCAGAGGTCTGGAAGGAAAACTAGTTTAGTACTAGTTTTTGGAACAGTATATTATTTGGCAAATAGTATGTAAACGTTCTTTTTAGACGTGCATTAATCTCATTTATAGATTTCATACATAATTTTATTTAATATGCCCCCGTTCTTTGACATGTATTCTACAAAGCGAAATATTAAACACAGGCGTGTATATGTACAACTGTTCAACACTAAAGCCTACAATCAAGACACTAACGTGTTAAAATTCAACATATCCAGACCTCATAACGCGCCTTACAATCAGCTCGAAACCTGAGGTACTATTTTAAAATGTGAACTAACTCTCAAGTTTAGCGTCAAAAAGCCTGACCTACTTTCATTCATTCAGATTTTAGCCCGCTTTTACAATTCATAGAGCTAGTTGCATTTATGCTGTCACATTCTTTCACTTCAGCAGTTTTGAACTTTAACATTCATATAATTTTAACACATCAACGTATTTCTTAAGAGAACACTTCACATAACAATACCTTAACATCTCATTAAGTTTAAACATTTACAGAACATACAGTAACAAAACGTTAAATTTCCTTCTTTTCATAGCAAGTGCATTTTCCTTTTACATTTAAATACTACATTTAGCTTTACAGGAGTCCATCAGACTGAAATGTCTTTCTTTTACAGAACATTTCAATAAAACTTGTACAATACTTTTACAATATTTTTAAAATACTTTTACTGTGCTATTACAAAGCTTTTTTACTATTCGAGTACTTGTACATTTCTTCTAAATTACTCGCGAGTAATTGAAAACATAGTAGAAGTAATTATATGATGCCTCGCCGATTTGACTCAAAACTTGACCTCGCTTGAGGTAAAACTTCTCGTTAACTTCTACAGCTTGCAGTAAGGAACGAAAAATTAACTTAGTCAAATAACAGAAAGTTTTACTATCTTTTTTTATATTCAGCCATGCGTCTTGTCGACCGTTCTTGAAACGTTGTGAAGGCTGATGTTTGGTGCAATCGACGTCTGGATCAGGGGTGAACATCACGCTCATCGTCTTCCCATTTTATCTTGGGACCTGTCCCTTGAGCTTTGACGACTTTCCTTCTTTGCCCTATCTGTTCTGAAGGTCGTTTGGTTGGCGGTACCCTTGAAGTTACCAGTACCTCTTTGTTTCAGTGTTGCCAGGTCCTGGTATCTGCTGATTGGTATTGCCGTCTCGCCTTGAGTCTGGAACTGCATTCTCTTGGTGAATTCGTGGAAATTTTTGGAAATTTACCACGCAAGATTCTTTCAGATGGTTCATTTTTTCTTTTTTTTACTGGTGGTATGGCTGTGGCCGTTTTCTCTCGGGCGCTTCCTACTGCTAGTATTTGTAGCTTCATCATGTTTTCTCTTGTCATGTCTGGCTGCTAACTTTACTCTTCTTGTTACTTCCGCTTTTACGTCCGTGGATTTTCTTTTTACAGTCTCTCTTTGTGCTTGTCGATGGCTCTGGTGCTTTTTGCGTGACGTTCCTTGAGCGGGTGTCGACCTTTCCGGATCCTGCAAAAGATCTTCAAATATTTTCATTTTATTTCGGTTGTAATACGGCTTGATTTGATTGATATTTACCGTAATTTTCCCGCCATTCTTAATTCTTAAAACCACCACTGCCTGGGTTATTCTCTCAATAGAATACGGCCTTTCAAACCGTGGACAGAACTTGGCCACTTTATCTTCTGGAGCTGAAGAAAGAGAATATTTCAGCTTAAGTACTTCATCCCCCACATTATGAGTTCCTTCCCGTCTTTTTTTATCGTAGTAAACTTTTTGTTTTCTCTGTGAGACTTCAGTGTTTTCTTTTGCTTCATTAATTAATTTTTGTATATCCTGCATTTCAAATTAAGAAGCCCTTTTCTAAACCTAAAACATTTTATCTAAAGGAGTTATGATTTTCCTGCCCAAAAACAACTCAGCAGGCGTCTTACCCGTAGTGTCATGTCTGGCAGTTCTAACAGCGAAGGCTAATTTATTGATATGGTTATCCCAGCTTTTATGAAAATTTTTAACATAACTACGAATAATTTTAACTATGTTCCTATTGACCCATCCCGCTATATTTGATTGCGGTCGACACGGAACCATTTTTAAATGACGTATGTCCAGTTTTTCACACATGTCTTCGAAAATACTACTAATAAAATGGGGACCATTATCTGATATAACTTTTAGATGCGCCACGCATTTTAAAATATATTTATTTAAGATAGAATCAGTAACTATTTTCGGAGAGGCCTGTTTCAACGGAACAATTTCCGTCGACTTACTAAAATGGTCGACCATAACGAGAAGATACCGACTTTTATTTAACTGACTTTTAGGAAAAAGACCAATAAATCGACGCTTATTACTTCATTTGGGAATTGTGACTTAATGCTATTTAAGAATCCGGCCGGGCGGAAATTAACATAATTAACTAAATGGCATGTTGGGCAGGACTGGACATACTCCTTTGTTAACTTTTGCAGTTCAGGAAGATAAAGTGCTTCGCGTTTATTGACAGTTTTACGTTGAACAGTTTTTCGAATGCCCAAATGGCCTGATATTGGCGAATCGTGCAATTCCTGCAAAATCTTTAATCTAAGACTAGCTGGGATAATTGGCCGCAGCTCGTGGTTATTATTCGTGGTCTTAGTATAAAATAACAACTCATCTATGAGTTCGTAGTGGGCTGCCCTATTTCTTATTGCCACAATATCTTTATGATTAAAGTTTTCAGGATCTATCAATTGTATATATTTTTCAATTAGGATCTTTGCCCAGTTCGTCTATTACGGTTTCACGACAATCGATTATTTTTATGTGAACATTGCCACTTTAAAACTTTATTTCCGTTTTCATCTAGCTTGATTCTTGATAAAGCATCTGCAACGACATTTTCCTTTCCCGGATTATGTTTATTTCTCAAGTTATATTTTTGTAGTTTAAGTGCCCATCTTATTAGTCTTGCCGACAGATTCTTTTCTGAACATAATCGAGCAACTGCCGCATGATCAGAGTAGATTGTTACTAGAGAACTTCAAAAATGGACTCGAAACTTCTAAATCGCTAACAGAACCGCAAGGGTTCCTCTTCCTGTCGCTGAATAATTTCTTTGAGTATCATTTAAAGTGCGACTGCTTTCAGTTTCGGAACTGGCTTCATGGACAACTTGCGTTACTCTTGCTGAAAATCTAACTGGGCTTCCGCTAGTGATAAAAAATCCACCCTCAAGATAGTACAAGCTGCAAAATTTTATCAATCAGAAACATTATTTTTACCCGGTACTTTGCCGGTGCGTTTACATTTTTCTCCCTGGGCAGCTATAACCGTCGTGCCGTCCGTGCTGAACACCCTATATCTGCGAAAGTATTTCTTCAAAAAAAAAAACTTCTGAAATAAAGATGCATTGAGCGCCGCTATCCAGGAGAGCGGTGGCAGGGATATTTTACACCAGAACTTTAATTTTAGACAAAACTAAATTTTTCACAATGACGGTATTGAGCCTGATGGTAGAGGAATTTTCTTGGCTTTCGGACTTCCGCACTCTCCCGTCAACAGAAATCCGTTTCAGTTTAAATCTTCTTTCTTCTTTTCCGCGCCTTTCCGCTGGCCTTCAAACTTTTTGTCTGGATTATTATTGAAATTTCGACGTTCGCCGGTTGTTTTTGAATATTCAGGTTTCTTTGACCACTGATTCGACTTGCTTCCATAGCCGTGATCTTCCTTTGCTGTGGCCTTGGCGGACGAAATTGGCTTCGTTGCTCCTACTGGCATGTTCTTTCAATCTCCGCCGTTCTTCTGCTTTCAAACTGGATTGCGAGCTCAAATAACTTTTCCAAGATTCCTTACTTCGTTAAAGTCTTGTACCTGGGGAAGTAACCTAGGCAAAATCCCTTGTATTATTTCAGTGTCCGGCTGGCTTCTATACAAAAGCTTAAATAATTGCATTCTTCTTAAAATGAAGCTTGAGAGGTTCTCAGTTCTTTGCTAGTATGTGCGGAAGAGTTCCGCTTCCAATTTCGTACTACTTCTTACTACTGGGAAGGCCTTTACTAAGGAGGTCTTGAAATTTTCGTAAGTAGGACTTCCCGGTTGGCAAAAGAGATTTTTTCCGATGCACTTGAACCATTTTCATTCATTTCATTCATCTTGATTAATTTTCTTGAAAATAAGAAAATGAATTAACTAAATAAGAACTAAGATATTTTACAGAGAGTAGTAACGCGAAGATTTCCGTCAACTAAGCGCTTGACCCCTCAAAACGCTAGTAGCTAAAGTCACTTTTTGGAACTCATGGACTGGATACAACATAAAGTGTTCGTCTAATTTTTCCAAAAAGTTATTCACCGGTGAATTCCCATCGAAGCTCGCTGCTGACTTCATTGATGCTCGCATGGTCTGGACGAAGTACCCGAATCCTTCTAGGGTGGCAGCTGGCATTTCTGAATTTTGGCCCTATGCCACGGGTGCATCAACTTCCTCTTGAAAGTCAGCATAGTTCTTCTTCGGGCACCACTGTCAGGACTACTGTTTCTTCAAGTTGATTTTGCAAATATAACTGAAAGTCCTGAGCCAGAACTGGGAGTTTACTTAAAGCTATGTTCGTGGGGAGCTAGAAAATAAAACAAAGATAAGAAGGGTTAAATTTACCCTTTATTCACATAGCGTACAGCTGCTCCCTGATTTCGGGATACAAAGACCAACACCTTTGGTCTAGAACACAGAAAAATAAGAAAATGAATTAACTAAATCAGAACTAAGATGCTTTAGAGAGACTAGTAACGCGAAGATTGGCCCTTTAATATTACGTATGTGGTGACCAGAGTGCAAAGACTACAATACGTCTTTCAATATCAGCGAAAACTAAATTCTGGCCTTAAAGGCAGACAACGAAAAATCAGACGCTTGATAAAGGCTGCGAGAAACCTCTCTTTCACGCCTTCTTGACTAAACACCATGTCTTAAATACTTCTAAAGTTTGCAAACTCATTTGCATACACTAAATCTATTCGCGCTTATTCTAGCCGGAAATGGAAAATAAGGGAAGACAGTAAAGATTTAAAATAAAGTAAACGTTAGTAAAACTTAAAATGCTTACACACTTCACATTTGATATAGGAGACAATTTTGTTCTTTCTGGTATTTTAAACGCCCCTTTTCCATCTTTTGCTAACTGAAACCTAAGACGATCAGCACAATTTTCTAATCTAAGTTATTCAGACATTAGTTTTTCCAAGTTATTTTGATTAATAATACACAAAGAAAAAAAACAGTTCTATATCTCCCCCGTTCTACTGGGCTGATTGACGAAATTTAATTTGCGTTTTTCACGTCTCGAAACAGTGACTTAGGATATATATTAGATTTAGCGTTGTTCTGACATAGGTATTTTGACACAAATCGGATTTTTTTAAACAACATATCAGTTTTTTACCACATATTATATTCTACAACACAAATTATGCCTAAATATTAAATTTCGAAAATTTTCATGAGAAACTTACCGAGAAATTTAAAAAGTTACCTTGGCTCACTTTTTTCAGTTTGCTCCGAGAATAAGTCGCTCGGCGAAATTCTAAGTGTATGATAACCGATTTTTCTTTCCCTTTCATGCTGCACGAGCGGAAAAATACGTGCGTCATTTATTCTTTCAAGTAATTTCAACAAAAGGCACAAACCACATTTCGCGTTGTTATAATTTGTAACAAATACGCCACATTTCAAAGAGGGCAGAAATATAAATTCATTAAATCTTGGGATATTTTGAATAAAAAACTCAAATTTTTTACAATTACGCAGAGAAATACATATACTTTAAATGGATGGTAAATATTATACAGGTTACAATTAAAAACGTTTTCAAAAATGTAAAATTTACTAAAAAACACAAATATTTAAAATAATTCCAAAACTATCGAGGAATTTTATTTGGATTGAACCTAAATTTCGAACTGTGAAAGAAGGAATCGACTAATTTTAATAAAAGAAAGAAGTAGTAATAAATATATAATAATTCAATTAACATTGAGAAGCTAGAATTTTGGTATCTAATATTTTAAAAATTACTTGTGCGATTTGTGTAAAATTTGGCACTTTAGTACAGTTTGGCTCGTAGAATCGAAATATGGAAAAAAATGAGTCTGCCATTTAAAACAAAGTCCGATTTTGTGTCAAAATACCTATACTAGAATAATTCTGTATATAAACATAATATGTATCTTACGTCGCCCTTTGGAGACATGTTAAACGTGAGTTAAATTTCGTCAATCGGGCCAGTAGAACGGGAGCTATAAAACTGTCCTTCTCCCCCCCCCCAGTGTTGTTCTGGATTTTATAAAACAAGTTTCATATTTTAATATCTTTCATACATATTCGGAATGGTTTCAATTTTTGTTTTAAATTTCATAAAAAGTCTATTTTTGTTAAGTGTGAGACAATTAATAATGAAACCGAAAATAGTATTTTCGCTCATTATTGGCCCTATTAATTCGGCTGAAACATTAGATGGATTCTCAAATGTTTTTAATCAATTTTGGGCAAAAATAGATCCCTTTTTTATAAGAAAGTCCTGAACACGAGAGATTTATCGTTAAAAAAATTGTTAACAATTATTCATTTTCAATATTTTTAATGATTCAATCATAATCAAAACCATTCGATAAGGTAAAAACTCAACTTTCTTCAATCTGTATCCGTTTTCGGTGAGTTCTGTTCCAGCCTTGCGCATACTTAGATCATAAAAGTTGTACTCATCTTGGAGCCGGTTTATAAGGTTTCTACTTAATTTTTTTCCTTTGCAAATATTTAAAATTATTCTTGTATTTTTAAACAGCAAAAAGCAGAGTTTTAGGTCTAAAAACATTTTGGTTTGTAATTTACATGTGATGTACAAAAAATATTTTAGTTGCGTTTACTATTGTTGAATTAAATTTGGGCATTCGAGTTTTAAAGATGATCCTTCTTTAATTTAAGAAACGCTAACAGCTATCTAGTTCAAGTGAAATTAAGTTTACTTTTACGAAGGTCACTTGGATGTGATTTATTCTTAAGACTATGCCGTGAAAACAAGGATGAGAGAAACTGTGCTATAATGAAAAATACGCAAGATAATGTGTGCAGTATATGATATAAAAAGAAGCTTGCGATTACGTGCTTCTGAAAAACATCTTTCATCGTTCATGTATTTATTACATCATATTATTAATTAAATGCAGCTTAAATGGCGTTTGCTCTTCTGTTACCAAAAGGCAAAATATTCTCCATGCGGCAGCAAATATATTTGTCTTGGAGAGTTGGAATGTTTAACGTTGCCAGCGCTTCATTTGGCTCAATCGTAATTCTTTATTTCCTCTCTCCAGGCCAAATGAGAGCTGCGGGAGTAGCTGGACCCGCAGGCCGAAAGGAAATGACGCCAATCTCTTAATCATGACAGATGAGTTACATGTCACAAGAGAAACATCGAGAAGGATGAAGGGGAGGAGACCAGGCACATCCCATTCCTCGCGCGCCACTTTTAAAAAAGCAAAGAAGGAAAAGAAAAAAAACCGCTACATCGCTTCTGGACGTGACTTTTTTTTTCTTACCTTCAATCGCCGTTGAGTTATTAGCCGAAGAAGTTACAGTTAATTCTTCACTGGCATGGGGAATATACTAACCACAGAAAAAAACGTACATCTAAATCTTTTTGTTTTGGTCTTTAGTCTTTCTAAACATACACGATGAAGCACATTTATTTATTACAGTTCAATTAACTGGTGTTTGTTAAGTATTGTAGGTAATGGAAAACGCTGTTTAATGTGTCTTCCAAAATTTCCTACAACCCAGGTACCTTTAAGGTTAAGGAAAATGGCTTATACCTGGGTTAAACATGTATGAAAAACATCAAAAACGTACGTTGGGTTTCGATAAACCAACCACCAACCAATACGCTGGGGTTCAATATTAGTTTTTTAATTCATCTGTGAAGCTTCTGGGTTTTATGTATCTTCAAAATTTCTAAATGCAAGACTTTACTTACATTTCTTTTTCTTAAAGTATTAATTTCCTCGAAGACATACATAAACGTTTAAACTAATGTGCTTTAGAAACTACTGGTTCAACACACTGTAATGATTTACCATTTGATGCCTTACATACATTTAAACTTTATGTTAATGCAATAAAGATTAATAAGTAATAAGAACAAGCTGAAAATTACATAAAGAATGTAATAATAATTTTTCTATTTCATTTTAATCGTTAACAATCAGTTAAACTTAATTGATTTAGTTTAGTTAATTCGAAATTAGTTCAATTAGTTTACTTTGTTTAATTAGTTTAGTTAATTGATTATGATTATTGTTATTATTATTGATTAGTTAATTGATGCATGCAAGCCTGCAAATGATCAAGAACATAGTATCCATTTTATTGCCTTAAATGCTTTATTTATTGCCTAAAATTATTTTAAAATGATAATTCTCGATACGTTTCAAAACTGAAAGTTAACGGTCATAATTTATTTATTAAATGTAATTCTAAAATTTCGTAGCTAATTAGTTGAACTTACTTCAGCCTTGTCTCGGCTCTGAGGAAATCGTTTGTTAATTTTTTCATTCGTTTTACATACAATATACGTAATTTAACTTTTAACGTTTTCATGAATTGCCAAAAGCTAAATCACCGCTATTTAATTTTCAAGATTCAAAATACAGTTGTAAACTAATAAACACCAGGTATTGCATTTCGACGATTCTCATTTTCCACAGTACTTCGGATTTCTAGCTGACTAAATTAGCAAGATATTGTACATATATTTATTTACGGAAACAAAAGCATTTGAATTATTTACGCAAATGTTTGCTGATACTCTTGCGATAATTCAACAGCCTATATTCAAATTTAAGTATAAAAGACATGTAAACTTTGACAAATCATAAGTATGTCCATGCTGCACTTTGTTTTTAGTTAAAGATTAATTTTTTTAGCATACCAAACTACCAAAACCTAGAGTTCCTACTTTTACTTTATGCCAAAATACTTTCGGCTAGCAAATCACCGTTTACTTTTTATCCATACAGACTGAAAAATTGCAAATACGTATTTCTTTTTCTTTAATGAGAATTACAAATATCTACGGTTTAAAAGTATTGAGAATGCTGTAAATAATGCTAATGATTTTATTGATGCGGGCAATTATGATGTGTTTAAAAAAAACTCATAGCTATGTTATTCCGATGCCATATTAAAAGGCGTAAACAAGTTCTTTCAGATTATGATACATGATACTAACTCTGTCAGTTATTAGCTGTTCGTTCACGTAATGAGGTAAAAACACACTAGAATTCAACACTACAGAAATATGGTTAAGGTCCTCTGCGTAATGCGAATTTACGCCGCCGAAAAGAAATTATTTTTACAATCTCAGTATCACAGAAAATCCATTTTGGATTAAAGAATAAAGAACATACTCTCAATTTTATCTGTAACTTATACCTCGAATATCCAATTTATTTACTTACAGGAATTCATGCTTCTTTAAATACAAAATGTATATACTCATATTGGAAGAGCATCTAAATTATTTCAATCAAACTGAAACATTAACTGTTTTCTAGATGATAACCGAAACAACATTTACAGTATACCAAACTGATATACTGGCCAGCCATTATACCATAATAATATATGCTTAAACTGTTTCAAAATCTTTACATCTTCATTCACATTGTGAGTTATGTGAGTTATCCGATGTTTTGTCTCAAATAAAACAAAATATTTCTTATATGTTACATGCTAAAAAACATTTTCCTGTCTGATCTTAGAGCAGAAGCCTGACTTAAATGTCGTCAATCCTCGGACGCGAGGCGTTGATCACGATAATTTCCTTCATGGATAGTAATAAAATAGTTCATGAATAGTGATCGAAACATACCTGCACTCAAAAATTGAATCAATTGTACTAATCGATCAATGATTTTTTTTAGTTCTAATCTTCGTTTGCTTTCTCGTCAAATACTTAGTGTCTTCTGTGGGTCCAGATTCTTAAGTTTGGATTCGAGTTCAAATTGCTAAGCCTACTGAAATCGATATTTAGTAATTAAACTAGATTGCAAATCACTGATGTCTGTTCTCAACTGATCTGAAGAGTTTCGTTCATTTGCAGTGGCAGTCA
Source organism: Stegodyphus mimosarum (assembly GCA_000611955.2). NCBI lineage: Eukaryota > Metazoa > Arthropoda > Arachnida > Araneae > Eresidae > Stegodyphus > Stegodyphus mimosarum. The sequence continues at coordinate 115,021 of KK120909.1, read as the reverse complement.
TGAATTATATCATTAAAGAATTAAAAGAATTAACTCTTTTTAATTAAAGAATTAACTATTTAGAAGAAACTGTTTAATGAATTAACTGTTTCTCTGTTTTATTTTAACTGTTTGTCTACTTCAGCATAAACAGCTGCCAGAGCACTCAGTCAACCACTCATAAAAAAAATTGTCAAATTTTGATTTTTGTTAAATTAGACAAACATAAAATTTAAATTCAGTCAGTCTAAGTTTTTCTATATGTTGAGGAGCTGGAGGCTAGACGCAACAATTTTTGTAAAAATAATATATTTTTAAATGTATTTATAATTTCTTTGATTATAACTGTTGTTTTATAGCATAATTATTTATCCCTTCATCATATTTACAAAACATGAATTTTGAATTTTTTTTTATTTTAGCACAAAAAATATTTTACCCAAACTATTCGTCTGTTACAATTTGCTCCTGACTTGGGGTAAATTGTAACAGATCTGAGGCGAATAATAAGAACGAAAAGGACAATATTTAAAAATATTTGGTGATTATTGTAGGGTCATTATTATTATTTTTTTTTGAAGCAAGAGACTTAAAAAGTGAGCAGAGCCTTCGCCAGGACTTTAAGCAGAACTTCTGGAATACGCGCCGAGTATGCTATCGTTACATGCTGGAAAGAGGGAGAAAATACGTTATATATTACCCCTTTTTTAAAGGGAGACTAGGGATTAGGAGACCCAACCGTCAAATCCTGTCGGTGGCAAATTATTGTCCACCATCTTTTTTAGTTCGTGTGTCATTGTAGAATCATTAGGCCTTTTTGAAGCAGGAGACGTGAAAATGAGCAGTGCCCTCGCCGGGACTCGAACCTGGACCTCTCGAATACGCGCTGAGTGTGCTACCGTTACACCACGATGCCGTGCTTAAACGAAATAGAAAAAACATTACAACTTGATATAGTGACACTGAATAATATCAAGTGATTTATAGCAAAACGAAGACAAAATTATTTAACCTATGAACATAAGCGATAGTCTTCATCGGAATTTTTCAGCAAAGACAAACAAATGATAGATTGCTTCCTATTACATATTTAACGTGTGCCCACATTTTTCAAAGAAACATTTCACCCATTCAACTTCATCAGTTGTTGTAAGCATCTTCTCAAATTAAGCAAAAACACATTTCTGTTTCAGCATCTGTACTCGAGTACAAAATCCTCTTCTTGACACATTTTATCACTTCATTTTCCTTTCGGGAATTTTTTTCTTTAACCTTTCTCTTTTCCTTTCCTTTATCTGTCTCTCCTTTTTTCGTTTCTTATTAAGCATCTTTTCATATACTTTTTACAACCTTTTTTCTTTTTCGGGTGTGCCAGTAGCATGTGTCAGACTTCTTTTTGTGTCGGCCTCTGTTAGACTGCTTTCTGGTGAAAAATTGATTTTCATGCTTTAGGAAAGAAACCTAAATAGAAAAAATAATTTACATATTAACATATCAAGATAATACTACATGAATCAAATTGTAACATGTTATAATTTAACCCGAGGTCACATTAAAACTTCCTTCATCGTATTCTTTCGTATTTTGTTGATTTATAAAAAATATTGCGAATGAAAGAAAAACTAAAGCAGCATTTTAAAACTTAATGTATAGTCAAAATAACTAAGTAAAACCATTTTGTAAACGTCCGATTAAACATTTACGATTTTTTTTCCATAAATTAGTTAAGACGGAGCACGTGCTCGCACAATCTCGCTACCCGTTTCGGCGGGGCACTAAGTGTGTTTGCGTAGTAAGACCCTTCATAAAAGTCGTATCTAGTGCAAATTTTGGTAAAAAATTTTAAAATCCACTGTGTATCGTGTGTTTCGCTGCTTACCTCTGTTACAAGTAGCTTCTATTCCTCTATAATGCAATAACATCTGTTATAAGCTGTACTATAACAGATGGAACGAAATCCTTTATTATTGCAAGAAGGAGACATTTAGTATAAAAAGCAATCCTTTATTGTACCGATCTGCCAATACAAATGCTTAAACTCGCATTCAAAGCTCTGTCAATAAAACAAACATTGCACTACTTCGACATACATTTGTATAAATTCACATTCAATATCCTGGAAAGAAGCAGATTGTGGCAATATCCGAGACATATTATAAAAGCTGCAGATAAATGTATATTCCGAAATTCTCCGTTTCCCAACAAGAACTGCAGCAGTTTTTCGCGGATCAATCGCCCGTTGCAATTCCAAGAAGCGATTTACGGATGATGGATTGCGGGTTCTTAAAATTTCGAGTGGTGGAGAAGGAGAAAAAAACTGTGGGAGCAATCATTGCTAAGGAAATAAAAAGAGCAAACTTTTGAACTTTGGAAGTGCTTAGAAAAACAAGAGAAAGTGAACGAGATTTAAATAAGAGAAGAGAATTCAAGAGGAAGTCTTTTCAAATATTCCATTTCATTTTATTTAGATTATGTATGCATATATTTATATAATAGATATATGTGTATATAAAGTAAGATACAAATGTGTAAGTCTAAATTATAAATTAAACTCAGCATTAGTCAATTAGTTACTCATTTTATTTTGGTATTTTCCCTCTCAATTCTAAAAATAGTAATTGCTTAATAACTTTTTCTGGACTGAATTATTTCTAGATTAATCCATATCATATGACTTTTACATAATGCTGGTGAAGTTATAAGGTATTTCTCCCGCCTTCCTAGCAAGCCTTTTTCGTGTAGCGGTCCTTACGCTCATGTAGCGGTCATCACGTAGGTCCGTGGTTCGAATCCCGGCAAGGGCTTTGCTCATTTTTCCTCTGCCCTCCTTCTAAATAACCTGTTGTGTCTACAGTGGCACCCGAACTAAAAAAGGTGGTGTATGATGATTCTCCATCACCAGAATTTGGCGACCTTTAAAACTCGGAGTGCATAAGGTATTTCTGCCGCCTTCGTGGTGTAGTGGTCAGCATAGTCGGCGCATATTCGAGAGGTCCGTGATTTGAGTCCCGGGAAGGGCATTGCTTGTTTTTTTATCTCTCCTGCTTCTAAATAACCAATGTCTCTACAAAGTAAATGGAATTAAAGTCAAACAGCTAGTAATAATTTCACAGTATTATTCAGTCAAATTCACTGAAACCGAAATTAACCTATTATGAATTAAAATTTCCTCCTTTACGCACTTTGCTTTTGCTTATGCTGCCGCAAAGACGGTGCTCACGTTGTTTCTATTCTTAAGCTGTGCGGCTCGATTAGAGTGCCAAGTGAATTGTGGCCACAAATGTCAAGTGAAATAAAAAGAAATATTTAATCTGTCCCGAATGCCAAATTAACTGTTTATTTTGGATTAACACTTGTGCCACCAATATTTTTTACAATATTAAGTATGTATGTATATATATATATATATATATATATATAAGTTTTAGTTAAAAAGAAATGATTTTTTAAAAGATTATCCTATCTGAGGAAATATTTGCCCATGATGACTGCCCTGTGACCTGACGATTCTGCATTAGGATTTTTATAAAATATCAATATTTTAATCGAATAGACTTAATCACTGTCTCAAACTATATTTTATTCCGGTAACTATCAAATAATAAATCTCTAGGATAAAAATTTAACGAAATTATTTAAAATATAACATGAAAAGCTATGAAATAAATCTATACTGTCAGAAATAATTTTAAACTTACATATATATTCAGATATATTATTTAAAATTGTAGTTTTAAGTAATATTTCTTAACTTTAATAATATACTATTATCGTTTACGTATAATGCATGTAAATGTTACACTGACAGAAATTGAGAAATTGAATACGAAGAAACTTGGTTTTGAAAATGCCGTAAAGAAGGAAAATATTTCGGAACTCAATGTATTGGTTACTTTTAACCCTCTGACCGGCCAGGGTTTTCACAAAGAAAGCACAAATTTCCCAAAACTACTATGAGAAAAAATTATTCTCTTGACTTTAATGTAAAAATTCTCCTAGTATTTTATACCTAGATTTGTGTATTTTTAATACATTGCCTCAGTTTCTTTGACATATTTGAATATGCACGTATATATACGTTCTTAGAGATATCACAAAAATATTCTAGGCCGTATATATACGGCCTTGCCGGTTAGAGGGTTTCAATTACTATGGTATCAGATAGTATGATACATGAGTACAGTGTTGTAACAGCTGCATGTTGTTAGTTCGTGCAATAATACTTCCCTATACTACAATTGTCGTATATTTGAATAGATGCCAAAAACTATCTTGGCAAATTAAAGCCATGATTCAAGCTCAGTGAAACGGGTATACGCAATGTAACTGAAGTTCTTGCAAGATGATTTAAAGTAAAACGTTATTCTATGCAGTGCTACACATGTTACAGCTGATGAACGTGTGAGTGCAGAGGAGCTAGCAAACAATACATAGAGAATACTGTAGCGCACGGTTGATATGCAGGAAGGTGTTACCTTTTTAAATAAAGTATTTTCTTTAACACTTTCGCGACGGGAAGCGCAAACGCGCGCTTATCACTGAGACCGGCAGTCTCTTTTGGAAGTGTCTGTCCATGGCCGGAGGGTTTTTTTGGTATTAAGCCTAAATACAAGAAGAAGCAAGAAACGCACTCATTTCCCGGCCGGCACGCTGGCGTGCTAGAGCGCTTTCTCGTGATTTAAACTCGCGATATAAACATTTGCGTTTCTATATCCCTTCGAACCCTTTTTATATTTTTTTGTTGCTATATAGAATCTGTTAGGGTTACTATGTGAGGTTCTATACGTTTTGCCTTGCTTTTATTTCGAAAAGCTTTCAGTTTATATATAACCTTATACGACTTCAGTTTATTATGGCGAGCAAACGGTTTTCATCAGACGAATGATAAATGAGCCAGTTAGTGATCTGAATGAAAGTGATGATTCATTTCCTAAAGAGTTAGAAACCGATATTTTTAGTGATTCTCCTATGGACATTTTGTCAGAGACAGCTCCCTCAGTATCTATCTTCCAGTTCACGTGAAAGATTTTACTTTTTGTAGGCAGACTTTTTTTTATTTTTTATTAATGTATTTTATTATTTAAAACGTTGGAATAATTTGAATAGCGCTTCGTAAAATTATTTCTCAGTGTGAGCAACTGTTTTATATATTTTTATGTAAATTAGAGGGAAAACATATTTAAACGCTAATTTTAACATATATGACAACTTAAAGAGCCATCATAAAGCATGCCATTCGGAAACGTTCCTGTCCCCTTATGATTATACTAAAAAAAATATCAAATACACTCATGTCCATAAATTAAGGATAATGCAAAATCAGGCAAAGGAAGAGTTAGAAGCAAAACAAATTTGACTTATTTGTAAAGCTTATTTATTAAACAAAAGCTAAAGAGCAAAAAAAGATGCTATATGTTTGATATTATTAAAAAAATTAACAATTTTTTCTCCCTGGAGCAAATTACAAAAAAAACCTATGTACAGAAAACCAATATTACATGGCTGGTATGATTAATACATTGTATGTCTTCTAGACGATGCAATACAGTCCGTGCAACGCCTAGGCATGCTGAATATCAAATTATCGATCTGATCTTGGGGGATATTACACCACTCAAAACGCAATGCTCTCCGAAGTTCCGGTAGGCATGTAGGAGGAGGTTGACGGCCTGGAACTCGTCGGCCAAGCATGTCCCACACGTGCTCTACTGGATTCAAGTCCGGTGAGAATGCTGGACAGTCCATACGGGTGATATCCTCCGACTGAAGGCATTCGCTTACGATGTTTGCACGGTGAGAACGGGCGTTGTCATCCATAAACACAAATTGTGCGCCCATGGCGCCCCGAAACAAACGTACATGTTGTTCCAGGATGACGTCCCGATAGATTTGGCTTGTCATGGTTCCAATTTGTACATGCAGGTGAGTTCTGGAACCCAGAATAATTCCACCCCAAACGAGCACTCCTACACCACCGTAACGGTGTCGTTCAATGATGTTTTCTTGGTGGTAACGGGTACCCGGAGCTCTCGGCGAGAAAGTCCGGCGAGAATCAGACTGCAAGCTAAACCTGGACTAGTCGGAAAACATCACACAAGCCCACTGTTGCGGTGTCCACAATGCATGCTCTCTACTCCAGGGTAACACCAGACGACAGTGAGTTGCAGTAAGTGGAACACATCTGACAGGTTTACGAGCATATAGACCAATCTGCCCTAAGCGTCTGTACACGGTCTGCCTTGAAATTGTCGTACCAGTGGCTGAAGAGAGCCGACGAGACAGGTCTGAGAATGTGCTCCGCCTGTTTCTTTTGGCAGTAACTGCCAAATACCGGTCCTTATTCGGCGTTGTAACTCTGGGGCGACCTGTGCTGTAACGTCTACTCACATTACCATCATCTTGGAATTGTTGCCAGAGCCTGGAGATGACACTCTGGGCAATTCCAAGGTCGTCTGATACTTCCAGTTGGGTACGCCCACATTCCAGACGGCCGATAATTCTACCACGTAAAAAAACATCCAAATGCGTCCTTTGTGTTATAACTATTCGGTTATTGCACTGAAATACTTATAAAGCGCCTGCGAACAATTTTACTTCTTTGCCTGTATTCCTTATATATCGCTCTCTTACACTCTCGTCATTGTGACGTACCATCGGTGTCATCTGGTTACTTCCTGAAATTTGCATATGATTCTTGAAGATGTGTGTAGTGATTTTACAGGTGATATATTTATTTTAGAGTTCGATCTCCGCGTGACTCCGAATTATTCCCTAATTTATGGACATGAGTGTAATATAATCAAAAATATCAAATAAATATAATCCAAAACCACGTGTTTATGAATCATGCTAACGCTCATTTCGAGTAGAAAGTCAAATCTACATGTATCTGAAACCATATTGACATACAATGCCATCTTGTTCCAAAAGTTTTAGTTTTTAAAACGTTCCAGGACACTGGCACAAATATGTGACGGCCGGGGTGAACAAGAAAACGCTCTTAGTACGCTAGCGTATCGGCTAAGAAATGAGTGCGTTTCTTGCTGGCACGTATACGTGACTGTCGAAGCGAAAGGGTTAAATAGTAAAATGTGACTCAGCATGGTGTCGCGATACTCTGCACTTCGAAATACGCGAAAAAATGCTAAACTTTGAAATTTGTGGCAACCCACACAAGAAAATATGAAGATCTTGTATGTTGCGTAAAGAATTTACGCTTGCAGTTCCTTCGCATAATATATAACGAATATCATTAGACCATGCATGTTCGCCTATCATTTATTTTAGTACATTATTAGTGCCTCCATTGAGCTTATTATCACATTATCATACCACTTTTGGCAATGGTAATTTTCTAACAGATCCTGGTTCTTAATGTTGCTTTCGAGAGTTGATTTCAGGTTATTTTCCTATTCATTCCTATATCTGTTGAAGCTCTAACCTAAATTGTTGCGGTTAGTCTACCTAAAGCGATTCGAGGCTTTAGTGTAGAATTGGGTGCCCTTTCGATTGGTGACAAATTTTGTTCAATTTCGGCGATGAGTAACTTTGTTTTAACCTTATATGACGTTATCATTCTCCTGGTTTTTTAAGTGAAAATAGATCGACGTGTACATAAACAAAGCCATTGCAGTGCGCAGTGGCTAGTTTGTGCAATTCTTTGGTATTTTTAGAAGTGAAAATAGATCGATGTGTACATGGGCACTGAGTTTCTGCAATTCTTTGACTTCTTATTTTGGCTCTGCATAGCGGCCATCTTGAAACTGTGCCTTCCTGGAGACGATTTTGGCGTCAAAAAAGAATCGCCAAAAAAACAAAGGGCGCCCAGTTGTAAACTTTTATCCAATTCGGCTATTCTATTCGGCTTCAGAATAATTTATTTCACTTCCTCCCTGTATGTATACAAAAAATAGTCAGCTCTGTATTAAAACCTGTATTTTAAGCTACAATTATGTACAAAATAATAGAATATAGAAATAAATTTTAAACATAGATTTATTTTTAAATAACCGCTACTTATTTTCTTTGTTTATATCATACAATATATTAAATGGCACTTACTAATTCTATAATTTGCAGTAAAGTAACTGAGTAATACAATTCTTTCAAGTCAAAGAAATTGCCAAAAATGGAAAAAAAAAACCATTAATAAAAAGGCAGTTACCAAATAGAAATGAAGTGCAATAATCAGCATTTAAATTGTGATGAATGATTATATTCTGAATCAAATAAAAGTGCAAATGTTCCAAGCAAATTCAACAACTATAAATCAAAAGAGGGGTAAATGGCATTTGTTAGAAATTATAAGATAAATTATTAAAATTAAATGGATTAGAGAGAATCAAAATATAAAATCATAATAATATTCACATTACCAATGTTTTCGGCCTTAACGAACATTTCGGCCTTTAGTTCTACTGCTGGTGTGCCTTTAGACGTGTTTTGTTATAACTTACGAAGGACAGATGAAATTGTATGTCAGAATATTACGAATGTATTTAAAGAAGTTTGTAAGGTTTTAGTTAAACTAACAAAGTTTTATTTTAATTTGCCCTTTTTCTATCTCTTCTCATTTCAACTTTCCGTTAGAATAAGCGCGCGTTTCAGCTTTATGCTAATTTGAAGTGGAGCCAAGTTCTATTTAAACGAAAGGTAGAAACCTTTCAGTGTGAGAGAGCTTTTAGTTTCAGACCACTGTTACCCTATTCGACGTTCGCCTGACCAGCTAGTATTTAAATTCTAAGCCGTAGCGCTGTTACGTTATTACTTATTGAAGTAATTCTAAGTGCGTCAGTATTAGTTAAATCTTGCTACGCACCATTACTTTAGAGGCCAACCTCGCGTTATAGCTGTGTGAGCAACGACTATTTAATTTCTATTTAGCTTTAGTTTAAATTAATTTGATTGTTCATTTTAGACCCAAGTGCGGTCTTTATTTTCTGTATCCCTCCCGAGTTGGGAAGTGGCTGTAAATAATTGTTGTTTAATAAAAGAGGATTTTAAATCCCTCTGCTGTGTAGTTCTTCTACCACAGAACATAGCTGCATTCAGCTCTCTGTTCAAGATCAGGACTTCACGTTTCACGAAGATGTTTGCCAAGAATATGCACCGAACACTCAGTCCTGACAAGTTTTAAATGTTAATTATAAAAATTAATTTGTCAACTTGTCAAAATTACGTAATTTATGTTATAAAAGTATGTTATAAAGTTATGTTATAAATGTTCAAAATTAACTCTAAGTAAAGTTTATTCTGCTTACTCATTTTTCACTTAAGGAGTCAAAGTACTTCTTGAGTTGTTACTGAATATTGAAGCCGCCCAGACGGTGTAGTGGATAGGGGAGCCTACTGCGGTGCCAAAGGGCTCGGGTTTTAATTCTGGAGAAAACATGGATGCTTGTAAACGTATAGTATCTTTGCGGTATGAGGGCACACCAAACATATAATGTACTGAATGTCCTCTTTTGTGTCTGGTGGTGGCTGAGGGTGAGACCTTCGCTCCCCGGAGAGCTCTCTCTCAAAATTGCGGGGAAATAGAAGTTCAACCTCCTTGAGGCGCTGGAAACCATTCTTCCATGAAATTCATGGACAAGACAGCAACAAGAACATTGAATTGAACATTGAATACTGAACACGTTTTGCAGTCGTTTGCCTTCGTTAAGTATGCCAGGCATTTTCAATGAAATAGAATTTTGCAGTGTAATGTTTGAATAAAGCTGTTCTGGTGAGCATCACTCGCATAAAATCTTAAATCAAAATTAAATACAATATGGTAGGAATAGTGCTTCATTCTGATATTTATCTCCACACAGAATTCAACTTACATATGTAAAACAACTTACACGCGAGGCCTTTAAGTTAACGTCACTTTACACTAATCTATTACCACTATTGTAACATCATCTAGCAATTATTCATTTTATGCCAGGTTACTCAAAGGGTAAATAAATGCTAGATAACTTCACATTAAATATCCTTCTATTTTGTTTAATACCAATGCGTGGATTTCTCCAGCATTCATTCACGGGAGTACTCTGCATATGCATCGTCGATGTGTAAATTTTTATGTCCGAGACATATGCTTTTGAAAATATGTTGTTATAGGGGTGGAAGCGTTAAAGAATTGCAAATGTTATTGGATTGCTTGCTGAAACTTCCGCACAATCATATTCGAATAAATTGCAAAACATTTTCAAAACGATTACTTGGCTCAATATCTCTGAAGGCGAGGGAAATAGTATATTCAGATATTGCTGAAGACTTACGATTAATTGAAGGCCTACCTTGTTTAATTCATTTCTCAAACTAGAACTATTGATCTACAACAGTTATTTAACAGCCGTGCAATTATTCTGAAACACTCTGCGAGTTATTAGCATATAAATTTCATAAAATAGTGTCATAAACATATCTTTCAACTGAATAATACATGCTGCGTTCTATAGTAAGGTTGAAGAAAATGACCATCAGAGAATACATATTAAACGGAAGTGAAGAATTGTTTTAGTGAAATAACTAAGGTTTATGCAGTAAAATTGCAGAGAAATTTGCTATGTTATTACCTTTTTTATTACGACTGTAAAGTTTCTTTCTGTTTAATCCAACGAACTTAAATGGAAATTGATTTACTGATGAACAAATGCATACATATTTCGTCAAATAATCTGCAATATACTTTAATTTCTCAGATTTTCTGAACTAGTACAGTAAAGTCTGATTTGTAATATTTTCACAAAAGTATATCTAATATAATTAGACAGTAACACATTTCAGTTATAAACTTTTAAATTTTGGAAGACAGGCAGACAGGAAACAATATTTGTCCTTATAATGGGATACTTGTATATCTTGAATAGCTTTACGAATCCTCGAAGTATGTTTGACTTCAAATTAGGTCTATGAAGCATGAGCAAAATGCTTAAAGGCCAAAGGAAGCTAAAATGTACGAAACATATTTATTAAAATAACTCGGAATATATAAGATTCTGTTACAAGTGCTAAATTCATTTTCTCATACAGCTTTAAGATATAAGGAATTTATCACTTAGAAGAAATATTTTGAATTATTTTCTGCAGTTTCAACTAATGTAGGATAATTTTCAATTAGACAAAATCCAACTACACGAGTAAATTTTGTTTTATGCTAGAATTAAAAAAAAAACTTTTCTCTTTAAAATTAACATTATTAGTCCAAAGAGGCAATTTGCCCAAAAGGACTATTAATTTCGTTTTGGCATTTTGCGTTGATTAGTTAAAAGCGTTGTTTCACTTTTCAAATTGTTGCCACCAAATATTATCTCCGTGTATTATATTTAAAGAAATTAAATAATGAAAAATCTGCATAAATGTATGTTTCTCGCATTGTGATAAAACAGCGATACCTAGAGCCATTAAGTTTTGAATATTGAACGTTTCCACACGAATATGGGCATCTGGAAGCCCAAATTTGGAATTTCACTTATTATCGATTTCATATTTTGTAAAATTTTAACAAATTTTTTATTAAGAAATTAAAGGATTTCAAATCGAGCAATGGCAACGTTGTACAAAAAAAAAATATCTCCAGCGCGTGAGACTACGTATCAGAAATTCTAAAGATATGCTCATTTTAAAATTATTTTGCGATATTGCTGTTGAACTGGTTTAAGCACGAAGAACATGATATTTAATAAAAAAGGTAACATACAAAATGTTAAAAAAACGCCCCTTTGGATTTAACTCAGCCTTTTAAGATTTTTTTTAGATTTTTTTTTGATAAAATTTTTATTTTAATTAATTTCAATGTACGATCATCTATTTAAAACTAGAAGGAAATTTTATAGCAATGTTCTTTTTATTTTCAGTATGTAAAGTATTTTGAACTGAATAAAAGGATAGATTAATAATCTTTAAAGTTCTTGTAAAATATATAGCCTTTACTCTCTAAGCTCTATTGATTATTCAAATTCCTTTGGTTCATTATACAAAGGTCGCTAAAATAATCTTGAAAGATACTTCAGGAAATTCAAATTTAAATACTTCATTAGAATATTTTTAAATCTTGGGAATGTAGTTAAAAATACAGTATAAAAAAACTACCATTTTGTGTAAAGTTCTCTGTTCAGAAAAATCGTCTGTTCTTTTTTATCATGAATAGCGCATTTTCTTATTTGTAATCGCGAAAAATTTCGAGTACCATATTTCAACGAAAATATCTATTTTTATCTCTATCGAATGTGATTTAACAATGTATCTGAGTGACATCCATGCGTAAGGACAGAATAAAGGACTTCTAAGTTTGTAAATTGTGCATTTTTTGCTTTAAAAGTGATAGAAGTGTGATGTTTTTATCTTTCGGTTTAGATTTTTATGCCCTTAGTTAACCTTCGTGCAATAATTGTGGAATTACCAACAATTTAAAAATTGTTTTCTAAGTGCGGCTAAGCCCAATTTTTGGTTATGATAGCGTCCATATTTGTTTACATTTGAAGTTAGCACAATAGTGGATTTGTTGCCAATCTAGAGAACCTACGCTTCGCAACAACAAAGTAACGTCCTCTTTCATTATCATGAATTAAATTATGCTTGATTCATTCTGGAATTATCATTTATTAGCTGGTTTTTTGGTACAAATTCTAATTTTAATTGTAAAAATTGTTTTAACTCTACATTTATGTTTTTTTTTATATCTTTCAATTTTTAATGAAAATAGTTTGAAATTTTAAGTATTTTTGTCTTACCGCGAAGTGAGAACTGAATTAATTAGTAGCCCATACGCATTAGGTAAGCAGTGCTGAATCGTCTGCGAAAAACGGTTTGTTTTTTATTTGTTTAATTTCTTTTATACATCGTTTTAGATTTATTATAGTATTTGAATAGAGCTTGTGGCAATTCTTCAGATGCTACTATAATTTTTGTTCACTAACTTATAAAATGGATCACTTATAAAATGGATCACTTATATAATCACTTATAAAATGGATGAGATGTAACGCTGTTAAGTGAGCCTAGCGCCGAAGTGTGGCTGTGGTGAATAAATATAGTGAACTTTAAAGATTGCACTTATGCTACTGTGTTTATGCGCTATCGACGAAGTAGATTTAATTCAAAATTCGTTAACGGTTAATTCAGTATGTTTAAATGAAATGATTTAATATTCCGTACAAGAAAGTCATGTGACGTATACATCAGGTTTTTTTATTTCATAGAACACAATGTAACAAGAAAAAATGAAATGCCTTTATCTTCTATTAAACCTTTTTATTTTTCAATTTAATCATGAGATATAAGTTTCAATTTGATCCTGTTATGTACCAAGAGAAACTTTATGATCTTCGTTTAGAGAATTTGTTTAAGTACATGGTAAAGCAAAAGAAGGCACACGGTGATAAAACCTGAAAAAAATCGTAAATTATAATTCAAAACTAGGTATACAGATCTGAAACTTGGAAAAACAACTTAAGTTATAAAACAGAATATTTTCATTCTAGTGAATTTCCTTGGATATTTATTTCTTAAACATTCCAACTATTTATCTTTACATATTTCTGCAATCATGACTGAATACTTAAGTGTACCACAAATTAAATAGTTTTTTTTCCTAGTATACCGTCTTTAGATTTCTCTATTTTTACATCGCAGAAAATGAAATCCACAGAGATATACTTCATAGATTTTAGGGGTCTTAAGTAACCTTTGCTATTCTGTTAGTTTTTTGGGAGTTGTTGGTGAAATAGATCTCACGTTACAACTACTATGCGAACAACTACTCGTAAACCATTTTACTTCCTCGTACAACGTAAAGAAAGTATTTTAATCGCGAAACATTTCGGATATCATATTTCAAAGAAAATATCCATTTTCACCACTCTTGAATTCATTTGATCGATGTTTTTGCGTGGCATCTGTACGTACGGACTTATTTTCCCAAAATGGATTGCAAAATGGTTTCAGAAGAGACTTTTTTGATACGTCTGTACGTAGTACGTATGTATGTATCTTGCATAGCTCAAAAACGATCAGCCTCAGAACGTTGAAATTTTGTAATGGGACTCCTATAACATATATTTCTGTATCTTCCATTTTAATTGCAATCGGTCGCAGCAAAAGTATATGTATATGTATATGTACTTTTGGTATAATGAATATATATATAT
>KK120909.1:56829-100816 GCA_000611955.2 Stegodyphus mimosarum | reverse complement strand
GAGAAAAATGAAAAATTTAAACTGAGGAATTAAAATACCATTTGATTGATAATTATTGTGCTTAAATAAAAGTAAAAAAAGTAGAAAAATTAATTTGCAAATAATTTATTATTAGAAAATATTACAGAACACACAGATGAATATTTGAGCCTGAGTAAAACCTTTAAGGCCAACATAGAAAATAACATATAAGTAAAAAATTGCAAATTCTTAGAAGGTTGTGTAGGAGCCATTTCTTCGAACTTCAAATATTCTTGTTTTCATGGATGAAACGAGATTTTGACAAAGGGTGGGGTCGGTTTTATACCTTTATCTTCGATAATACATTTCAGCTCTGTTGTGGATGTAAAATGTCTCCCATTTGCATAAACTCTTCTTGCTAAGTCACCCCAAAGGTTCTCGATTGAGTTGAGGTCAGATGACCTAGCTGGCCATTTCACAGTTTCAACATTGTTGACTTGGAACCAATTTTTTGTGCTGTTACTCGAATGGATCGATGCATTACCTTGCTGATATTTCCAATTTTCTCCAGCAAAACATTCAGCATTTGGCAAAAGATGATTTGTTAGGACATTTTGGTATCGTTGCGAATTCATTCTACCTGAAACGAATGCAATTGAGCCCACACCATTGTAAGCAAAACAGCCCCAAGTCATGACAGACCCTCCACCTAATTGGCGCTTGGAGAATATTTCTTTTTCATTTCTTATATCATGCCAGTAGAAATTCCAGCCATCTGGTCCATCCGAATTCCATTTTCTTTCGTCAGAAAAAATCATTTCTACACATTGGTTGTCCCAGGTCATGACTTTCTGGCCAAAGTTCAAACGCTCTATTTTGTGTCTCTGCAGTAACTGAGGCTTAGTCAGTTTTGCTGTATAAGTGAACCTTCCAGACTTTCTAATTGTGTTATAAATCGTTTTTTTGACAAACTTTTAAACTTGTCGTCGGAATCAGTTTCCTGGTTGAGTACTTTCCAGTAGATACAAGTTGGCAAACACTTCTTTCATCACGCGAGGACAAAGCTTTAGGTCTTCCCCTAGTATTCTTTTTACCATAATTGTCTTTTAATTTAAAAAAATTGTTGACTACAGTCTTTGATCTTCCTATCTTTATCGCAATAGCACGACTACTCATTCCTGTTGAAGACAAAGCTTCGATCTCTGCTCTTTCACGATCAGTTAACTTCTTACCCTTCGTCATCTTCACAAAGATCATCAATACTTCGAAGAAACGTATGGCAAATATGAAAATTGCAGCGTTGTCACAAGCTAGTAGTTGCAATGGTAATTACACGATTATATTATATTTATTTTTAAAAAATGACTGGTAGCCTTAAAGCTTTTACTCAGGCAGGAATACTAACTTTGTAAATAACCACATGTTTCTCATAATTATGTATTTACAAATTATGTTTATAGCATTTATTTCTTATCAATGAACTTTAATAATTAATATTATTTAAATCCCTTTTATTTCATTTCACATATTCTCACAAATTTTTACTGGCCTTAAAGGTGTTACTCAGAGTTTATATATGTATACTCTATATATATACTCACATATATGTATATATATCTATACTCATATATATACACAGTCCAGTCACATTAATTTGACCACCACGAACTTTCCATATCAGAGTTAAATAACCAATCACAGAAGGCAGGTGGCAGCACAGTGCAGTTGAGCGTATATAAAGGGTGTGTGAGGGCTTCGGAAAACATTTCAATCGTTGGCGTAATGCAGAAACGAAGCGATTTATCCGACTTCCAAAAGGGCATGATCATTGGCTTTCGGGCCAAGGGTGGAAGCATTTCCGAAACGGCTGAGTTTGTGAACTGTTCGCGTGCCGCCGTGGTAAAAGTGTACCGTGCATGGCAAAATGGGACTGTCCAAAATCAGCGACGTGGCAAATGTGGTGCACCACGGGCCATAGATGACAGAGGCGAACGACGGTTGCGGAGATGCGTTCGGGCAGATAGACGGGCTACCGTTGAGCAACTGACCACCAAAATGAACCAAGGGGCTACCAAAAGTGTCTCCCAAAGTACTATTCAGCGAACATTGCTGCGTCTGGGCCTCCGAAGCAGACGCCTGGTTCGTGCACCTATGCTGACTGCTGTTCATCGACGGCGAAGGCTAGAATTTGCACGCCAGTACAGCAGCTGGACGTCCACTGAGTGGCGACAGGTTGCGTTTTCGGATGAATCGCGTTTTATGCTCCATCGGACAGATGGACGTTGGCGTATAAGGCGTGAAACCTCTGAAAGGAACCACCCTGCAACCATTGCCGGAACGGTCCAAGCTGGAGGCGGGAGCATTATGGTCTGGGGAATGTTTTCCTGGCATTCTCTAGGTTCACTGATCATTGTGGAAGGCACAATGGATCAATACAAGTATGCATCTGTCCTTGCGGACCATGTTCACCCCTACATGCGCATTGTTTTTCCTCAGGATGATGGCATCTTCCAGCAGGACAATGCGAGGTGCCATACAGCTGCCAGTGTACGTGCGTGGTTCGAAGAGCACCAGGATGAGTTTACCGTCCTCCCCTGGCCAGCAAACTCACCTGACTTAAACCCAATCGAGCATCTGTGGGACCATCTCGATCGAGTTGTTCGCGCCATGGATCCTCAACCGCGTAATCTAGCGCAGCTGGCCACGGCATTAGAGTCGGCATGGCTCAACATCCCAGAGAACACCTTCAGGGACCTATGTGACTCTCTTCCTGCACGTCTCGCAGCAGTACGCTCTGCGAAAGGTGGTTATTCTGTCTTTTGACAGATGGTCACATTAATGTGACTGGACTGTGTATATTCATATATATATATATATATATATATATATATGCACATATATGTATAGATATATACTCTATTACCTGGCTCGATGAGCTCAATTGTTTTATTCGTGTGTGTTGGTAAATTTTGTATTTATTCCTTTAAAAGTGATTGAATTATATTGTTCTTATATTCCGATTACAGATTTTATGCCTCTAGATATGTTCCTGTTAAGGTTTTTATGCATTTACTTAATCAGTATGCAATAGCTGTAGAGTTATCAACAATTTCCAAGTTTTTTTAATTACTACTAAGCCTAACAAAGCCGCCGTTTGTTTACATTTGAAACTCTTTAGTAAAACAGTGAATTACGTCAGTTTCTGCACCAACTTCAGTGCCTTTTTGCTGAAGGAAACAGCAAGTAAACTTTCAGTTTTGTGCAACTAAAAATTTGTACTCTTTCACGCTGGCCTAATTGCTTGTTTTGAGTAGAAACTTTAAATGTAAAAAAAAAATTAACTGTTTTAACTGTATTTGGTTTTTATGTATTTTAATTTTAAATGAAGATGTTTTGAGTTTTTATTTCTGCCTTGCCCTGAAGTGAAAACTGAATTAATTTAATGAGAAGTTAAAAATTCGAGGAAATAAGTTAAAATGAAGTGCAGCAGAAAATGTGTATAATTTATTAGACCGTACAAGGAAGTCACGTTGTTTTCCTACAATTACAAGTTAAGAAAAAACTGGACAATTTAAGAAACAGTGCCATATTGTTTAGAAACAAAGTATATTTGAGAATAAAGAAAAAAAAATTTAAAAAATATGAAAATCTTTTATTTAAAACGTTTCTGTTTAAAATACAAAAATAGAACTCTTCTTGTTGGTATTTTGGTAAGGTGTGCAACTTATTTTAAAACACAAAGCATAAGTAATTTTGCATTAAAATTAGATGGAACGATTTTCGAACATGGCACTGATTAGCCCTTCTTCATGAAAATAAATCTTCAGCTAGTTTTAACTAATAGATGTAAAATGAAAATTAGGAATCTATAAATTACAGGATTAACAAAAGTATATGAAAAGCAATTATTCAGTCTAGACAAGTCGTATGCAATATTAATTCACTTTCAAGAACCACTATCAATATTAATAATATTTAGTGGTTTGAAATTAAACTGCTATATTTTATTCTAATAAGCATCATGAAAAAATTCAGAACGTATATGAAAAGGTGCTTATTTTATGATAGTGATACTATACTTGTTCTTCAATTATTCCTTTCGAGCTTACTGTATTGAATTAATAATGCTTTACGATTCTTTCTGAGTAAATCGATTTTTCGTTTTATGGTATTTCTTAAAATTTGTCTTAGAAGTGAGTTTAGAAAATCTGTCATGTCTTCTAATGTAATTAAAAACTGGGCAATTTAAAGGAGACAACGAAAAAGTAGTGCTGTACTTTTTGCAATTAAAATATATTTTGAGTGCAAAGAAATTAACAGTATTAATACAGTATTGATAAATATGAAAATCCCTTTTTTAAAATCTTATACGTTTAAATCAAAATGTGCAAAAGTAAAACAAAAGCAGTTTTTTTCCCGTAGGTATTTTGATAAGGCATAAAACTTATTTTAGAACACAGAACATCAATAATTTATTACTAAACCTAGACAGAGCGATTTTTAACCATCTCTGTTGTATTAACGGAATAGCTTTTAATGACTATATTTTGAAATTCCCAAATTTTGAAAGCTTTGGTATTTTTGACTAATAACTGTAACTTCGGTTACCAAACTAAATATTAATATTGATCGTGCTTCTGAAGAACAAGAACTGTCTTAGGCTTAATAGCAGTTTTTAATATGCTCCTGATAATTCTGTACTTTATAAATTTCTAAATTTCCCTTTCTATATATTTAAAAACTAAGGCTTTAGTAAATCGTATTTGCTTTAGTTAAAAAACATGTTGATCTAGTATTCCTTTTAGTATATGGCTCTTCCTTTCGGCTCTTTCGGCTTAATATGGCTCTTTTCAAACGGGTGTCAAATGTCAAGTCATTCAGTTTACGAAAGAAAATGGAAATCGTACTGCAACAAGGATGTTTGGTGTTGGTGAAAGCTCTATACTTGAATGGGAAAAAATTAAATGATAGCAATTAATATGCCGAAGAATAAATGTGCTTCGCGTAAAGGAGAAACGAAATGATTTATCTTAGAATAACCTGTTGCGAATTGGGTCCTAGAAAATTGCCAGAATGGATTAATTGCAAAAACGAGCGTACCTTTGTTTTCCTTTACTAGTAATAACCTTCTATCAGTGTGAGTGATAAGCTTTTATTCGCAGGTTTCACTATTCAGAACTTGGAACATAGTTGAAATAATTAGCAGCCAGTCATTCACCTTGAATGAAATCCGTAAACCGGCTGATTTGATATATCACCTTTTAGAAATGATTCTCAAACTGATTCCGTAAATTAATTTTGCTTTCCAAATCAGAAGCAGTTGCTTCTAAAGCAAAAGCAGAATTATGACACATAGATCTAAATCCTCTTCTTACATAATTTCAGATAAGAATTTTCCTGATGTTTTTCTAAAATAAATATTTCCATAAACTAATTTCTAAATTTTGTTATCCTTTAAATTAAAACTTCTTTACTAGTTCATTATGTAATGATCTCTTAAATCAAAAGATTTTTTTGCCTATTTAATAATCCTTGTTTTCATCTTTGTTAGTCTTTTTGCAAAACGCTTGCTTGACTGTACTCTTTTTTTTCTTTTTGCTTTCTTTAGACCTAGTTTTACTAAATAGTCCATTTAATTTCATCCAAGACACTCTATGTGCAGCGAATAATATTTGATTATCGGAAAACAAAAGCTGAAGCATTATACAGTCGAACTGTATATTACATTTATTTTGAGCCCGTTCACGACATGCTCATTCAGTCTCCATGATCTGGATATTCGAAGCTAACCCCATGTATCAAACGTATCATATACAACGTAACGTTTAATGAGATCAATATTGTGTTTCATATGCAGCAACTGTTAAACCACTACTGCCTCTTAGGAAGTATTTAATTGTTAGGTGAGAACATCTTCTCCAGCATTTCACTTGGAGAAATCTCTAATTGTATTATCCATTTCAGTTCCCGCTTAGATAGCGCTATGGGTTGTCCAGAGTTACAATAATGCTTCCTCTTTCCTTTGCTATTACTGATCAAGAGTTTTGAGATGATTTTAGCTATTTTTTACTTTGCACCGCATTTTTACAATAAAAGCTCCATTGCATAACTGGTAGCATTTTTTTGCACTAGAACGGATTTCTCAGCTCCGAATTTAATTATCATTATAAAAATCTGTTGTAAATATATATTTCATGTATTATATTTTTATTTTCACTGAAGTAAGTTATTTCTGTTTTTAAATGCATATGTATAGATGAGTCTTTTGCATTATTTTCTATTTTTAGATATTCTTTGAGAAAAAGTCATTAATTTTACATGAAAGATTTCAACAAGGAAAAAGTTATTACAGCTGAAAGACGATGGAAATTACCTTTAAAATTAGTTGCCTTAAGACATTTTTTATTTTATGAATACTTAGATATCAGAAAACAAATTATCTGTTAATCAGAACACTATGAAGACTCTAAGTGAGACTTCCTTGTTTGCACTCGCCTTCGTGTTATTCATTTAAGATCACTAATTATCAACCAAAATATTGTAATTGCAATTCACTAATTATCCCCCAAAATACGTTTTACATAAAAAATAAATATTAATTGATAATTAATAACTAATTTTAAGAAATAAATTACAGTTTTTTCTGTTCAAATAATTGACATCATTGCGTGATTGAGAAATTATGTCACTGATATACGGTTATTGGACTGCTAAATATTGATGATTATCAGTATTCATTGAGGTCCACTTTGTATAGAGGATAGCTATTACATATATAGTAGCTATTCTGCTGAAGTTGGATATCATGTTAGTGCCCCCGAATTTCTGTGCGTTGTATTACTTAAAATCCATTCTTGTAACTTGGTTACCTTGTGCCCAGCAAGAAATTATGTAATATCTCTAACAAATATACCTTTAATCTCAAAAGCATAACATACACCTAATTTATCCTAAGGTATGTATCTGTTCCCTGGAATTTGAAAGATTCTACCAAGAGAAGTATGGCTATGTGAAGAACCTGTATAAAGGCGAAAATAAAAAGTAGGTTGATTTCTTAAATGAAGAGCCAAATAGGGTTTATATCAGAAACATCTTCAAATTTAATTGAAAGGTTAGATTATGTTTCTTGATCAATTATAGATTTTGTTTTAGAAAAATCACACATAAACCAAATCAAGCGTTAAGACGTCTTAGTGTCTCGATGATATTTTAGGAATAAATAATTATTTATCTGAATGATTTTTTTTTCTTTAAGCATGCATCATTTAGAAAAAAGTGAAAATGTGCACTTAATGTATTTCCTGATTGCTAAAAATTATTCCTTTACATAAATTAAAGTTAATTAGATTTTATTAAAATTGCGAAGGTTTATTAACTCATTGTTAATTATACTTTCCATTTATCATATGTACGTTAACTATCCTTATATGTTTCAAAAGAGTAGTTATGATTACAGAATTGAATTTATTGGTTCAAATACTCAGCTGTTAATGCAGGTTGCTTTTAGGGGATGTCAGAATTTTGTCCTGGCCAATGTAATCACTCCAATTTTAATTTGAACTACCTAAGAGAGCTAAGGCATTTCTAGATATAATAAAAGAAAGGGTCTGTCTCTGTGTGTGCGTCTTTCGTTCGTGCTGCGCGTAAGCTAATAGACCCAGTGCTACGAAATTTGGGACATAGGTGAATCTAGATAAAAGCCAGTGCACCTGGAAGCGAGTTTTTCAAAATTCGAATGAGATTTTTTTTAATGTTTTTTGATGAAATCGCATCAGACATAATGGGCATGCCATTGTTGCTGATATCAGCACAGTTGCCACTCGAAAAAATGAGGGCGAAAATTAGCATTTTAAGAGTTTTCAATTAATATCTCTGATTTTTGTTTTTTTTTTTTTTTTTTTTTTTTTTTTGAAAAAAACGGCATTTTTCAGAACCGAGAAAAGAATTGTTGAAAGTTTGGTGACTATAGCTATAGTAGTGGTTGAGTTATTAAGGAAAAAAGCATATAGACTTTCTCCCTAAGCTTTTTATGCTAGACTGCTGACTGTTTTCTCTTGAAAATATGACATAAAATATATTAATTATACTTTCCTTTTCAGAATTTTTTGTGTTTTTCTGTCATGTTATTCATTGCTTTTTTAAGGTACTGAAAAGTTTTGTATGTTTTTTTTAGGAAACAAATTTCTTAACTTCTTTTATGCCATTTAAATTGTTAAGATTTTGCAACGGGAAATTGGTTATTTATTTATTAGGATAATTAACATTTGTATTAAGGGATATTGCTTATTTCATTGTAAGTTTTTATATAAAATATATTTTAATTGATTTTTTTTGATAAATTTGTTCTGCAGAGTAAAAATGCAGTTTTTAAATTTAATGTTCGGTATTTCCTTTAGGCATTTCCTGGTACACTTAAAAACAGAGGCAGGCTGGCCACGTAGCGGTTAATTTAATTATAAAAGTATTTCATCAAACAAGTTTAATACCGTATTATTTCAAATTTAAGCTGCAAATTTTATTCAGAGTTTTAAAATTTAAATTTAACGTTCCGGCTAAATTCCACAAGCCATTTTTTGTCCAAAGTCATTTTTTATTCTTTTTTTTAGTTTCTGATCTTTCAAATTCTAACCGTGGCTTAAATTCACCTAAATTCGAACTTACATAGTATGTACTATCAATAATACTATTAACATTTACTGTTAAAAGTGTTAGTAGTGCATAATATAGCATCTTACAAACATTTCTTTAAACACAAAATCCTATCTAACTCGGAGAATACATTAATGTGACGAAAATCCTAACTACTTCTCATTAATTCTGAATGAGTCTCACAAACTCTCAATGAATATGAATAGAGCTTAATTTTAGAATTCCACCCTTCTCGTGCTGGGAACTTTAATTGCAAGAAAGAAAGTAATCTATGTCTGTTAACGATAATGATTATTATTATGACAACTAAAATACTTATATTATATTTAAATAAGGGGGCCCAGTGAGAAAAGAATTGAAATAATGTTGTTTTTAATGATCACTTGAAGAGGAAGCAGCAAAAGTGGTTGCTTTTCATCTGGCACTCTGCAGTCTTACTATTTAAATAATTATTTCTCAAAAGAAAATAAGAAACATAAATTTAATTTCAGAGCTTAATTTCATGTGTGACGGCTATGAATTTATTTCTTAGGTAATTACAAAAGACGGGATTTAGAATTGCAATTATTAAAGAAATTATTTCAATTTCTTCTCAACCATTTGAATGCTGAAATAATAGTAGACAAAAGACCCAAGGAATAACAACTTTTATCTCACTAAAATTAGAAGACTTGTTATACGTATTTAATTCCTTTTTTATAGATCATGTTGTGATCAAATACGAGAATTTTAATGAAATTTTTATGTAGCGTCTAATTGGATCAAAATGGAAGATTTGAAGGTGTTTAATTTGATTTCGAAAGCCTTTATAAAATTCGCATACTAAGAGACATTTGAATAGATTTTAAATATCCTAAGAAATCCTACTAAGAAAATTAAAATTAAATAAAATTACGAATTCGTTTCAGCATAGTTCAGACCTGTTTTCAATATTTTATTGCTATAATTATCTCAAAGATTGATAAAATTATGACCATATTTTTAAGCTATTATTTTTAAAATTGTTTTGTTTCAATGCAAATGTATTTTTCTTTTTAAAAGTCTGGCATAACGCGCTGAAAAATAACGTAAATTTAGATTTAACGAATGTGTACTAAATTTGAATTTTAAAATAAAATAGGGACTGACTAACTGCTCTAATTGCTGAGAAGTACTATTTACTAGGAAAGCAATATTATTTTACTTTGGAGTTACAAGTACTTTTATTACTACCAATACCGTCAACTTAATTAACTACACTTGGTTCTTTTGTACCGAAATTAGGTATGTTTGGAAAGCAGGAGACGGGAAAAGTGAGCAATACCCTCGCCGGGACTCGAACCACGGACCTCTCGAATACCCGCCAAGCGTGCTGACCGCTACACCACGAAGGCGAAAGAAACACATTATATACTTCCGCCATTTAAAGGGCGGGGATTAGGGGACCCAATCGCCAAATCCTGGTGGAGGAGAATCATCATCCACTAGCTTTTAGTTCGGGCGCCAGTGTAGAAACATTACCCCCCGGGGGTTGACTCAGGAGAATTCCTGGGAAGTACTGGCTAGGATCTGTACTTAGACAGTCTCAACCACGGGGGCAAAATATCAGGTACTATTGTACCTTATTCTTCACAGGACTAAAACCCGGGTATTGTACCTAGGATGGGATCAGGCTCGACAGGGACCGTACTGGTACTGGCTTGTCCGTTCCCTCGGCTGTGGTGGAGCTGATAAAAACAGACAAAGGGGGGGGCGATGGAAATATGCCTGTCAACCTATGGTGTACATCGGGCGTCCCGTCCTCCGTAAAGTGTAGAAACATTAACTAGTTTTGGAAAGCAAGAGACGTGAAAAATGAGCAATGTCCTCACTGGGACTCGGACCACAGACCTTTCGAATACGCGCCGAGCATGCTGACCACTACACCACGAAGGCGGGAGAAACACCTTATACCTTGCGCGATTCTCAGGCAATTTATCGCCCCGACTAAAACAACACCAGTAAATGATGAGTAAAGCAAATAAGCCAACTATAAGAAACAATTAAGTAAAACAAGTAAGCCAAATATAAGAAACAGTTAAGTAAAACACGTAACATCTAGTAAAACAATGCTTGTCAACTTGTGAAATTTCTCCTGGATTGGAAGTTTCAGAGTACTTCTCAGAGCTGGGCGAGGAAATATCACAAAGATCAACGTTGCTGACGAAATTCTCTCTCTAACTGCAAGAACTCCGTTCTTTTATACATGGAGCTAACTTTCATCCTGGTGGGAGCCGACGGAAGCAGATGTCACAACACAAATAAAATAATAAGGTAAGGCCTCAATTAGCAAAACCTTACAAGATCTTTTTAATTGTATTTCCTGTTATCTCAAGCCTTTATAGTGGGTACATAATTGACTTAAAAATTATGCCAGACGTTGCTTGAGGGACGTCATGACTTGAAAATTATCCCAGACTAAAATACACGTCGAATCTGAATATTCGCTCCAGTAAAAAACTAAAACTTGAACAGCCTTTTCCTCTACATCATTGGCAAAAATCAGTAAAGAACAAATAAATTACAATTAAAAAAATAAACAACAGCTTGAGTTAAGAAAGATCAAAGCCAGATTCATAAGAATGAAAACGTGTTAGTTACAAACATGTGTGATGGTTAATCTGTCTTGTGAAATTTAGCAAGGAGGTCAAAATTACGCCATCTTGTTTTGCTCTGCATCACCTACAATTCCTTCTCATATTTTTCGCTTGCACCATAATTTATTCAGTGTGCTTCTTGAACTTTAATTGATGCATATATTAGTAAGAAATAAATAGTAATTTTTTTCTGCTCAAGTTTCAGTCTTTGCGGAAATTTGTCTGGCACTTTCTAGAAGTCGCACTGTTTTTATTCGCATATATTTCCTCCGCATTTTCCCTCCAGCCTTTCAGTGCAAGATTCTGAATTTTTTTTTTAAATATTCACGTAAATTTCCCCTTCCTCAAGACGCCTTTAATCTCCCTTAAGTTTTAATATGAAGTCGTCCACATAGTGGTTGTTTTCGTCTTACTAAAGATTTGCTTGTAGATTTTGCGACCATTATTTTCGCTTTTGCAAAGCTTTGATTCACCTGAAACTCTAAGTTTTGGTTCATTCAAGATTCACGCTATTCAGTCGCCACACGTAACGATCGACGGATCGCTGAATTCAGGCAATGCATTGCTGAGGTTTCAACCCGAGAAGTGGCTGACGCGCTCATCAAGTCATTATACACGGTAACTTGTTGGGGGAAATGACAGTGATCGCCATTTCTGCGCTAATCCTGTCGATGACGCAGACCACTCGGACAAACACGTATACTGACAAAATGACAATCTTCTCTCTTCATTGTCACATATGACATCTAGAATTTTCTTTATGTGTGTCGCGCCATTCTTCGGACCAGCCTGAACATGCTTTTTCAGTCACTTGAAAATTCCACCTCGCTTGCCTAGCAGTAGTATGAAGAGAAGCACTGAGCTCAGTTATGCCAATATTGCTCTAATGATATAATTATACGTTTGTACATTTGTCTAGCAAGACATAAAATCATCTTTATTCGCTGCTAAACAAGAACTAACATTTCCATACATCCATCACGCCTGTGTAATAGAGTAGGGGGAAATCTACATATGCGTGCTTTCTGAACTCTCATATACGAGGCACGTCCAGAAAGTAAGTTCCGTTTCAATTTATCTCCGCTGCAGCTCTGCGATCGCAGTTCCGCACATGCGCAGTAAACGCTCTGTATCAAGGAGAAGAAACGCGTACCATTTGGAAATAGCTGTCAGTCACGTACGCTTTGTTGTGCTTGTTTACAATGTCGGTGTCGATTGAAAATCCCGCCGCTTGTGAAATCAGATCTGTGATTCGTTTTCTGAATGCGAGGAAAGTGAAACCTAGTGTAATTTATCGGCAAATTTGCGATGTTTACGGACCAAAAGCGATGAGTGATTCGATGGTGAGAAGATGCGTCCGAAAGTTCAATGACGGACGTAGTGATGTGCACGATGAAGAACGAAGTGGGCGTTCATCTTTGGTTACAGAAGAACTGGTTCACGCGATTGATGACAAGATCCATGAAAACCGAAGGTTTACAATTAGTGCTCTCGCTATGGAATTTCCCCAAATTTCCCGATCACTAATGCATGAAATTGTTACCGAAAAACTGAAATTTCGTAAACTTTGCTCACGTTGGGTACCAAAGATTCTTACTGAGCAACACAAAACAAAACGGATGGATAGTGCACTTCAGTTTTTGACCCGTTAGGCTGAAAGCAGCGAAGAATTTCTAGGAGATGAAACTTGGGTTTCTTACGACACCCCTGAAAGTAAGCGGCAATCAATGGAATGGAGGCACACTTCATCCTCAGCAAAGGTTAAGCCGAAGCAAATCTTGACACCTCGAAAAATGATGTGCACAGTGTTCTGGGACTGGAAAGGCATCTTACTCATTGATTTCTTACCGCGTGGTCAAACAATCAGAGCAGATTCTTATTGCGAGACACATCGGAAATTGCGCCGCGCAATACAGAATAAGCGCCGAGGATTGCTGTCAAAAGGTGTTGTTTTTCTTCACGACAACGCACGACCACAATGTGCAAATGTGACGAAAAACCTCCTACAGGGATTTGGCTGGGACGTGTTTGACCATCCTCCATACAGCCCTGACCTCGCTCCTAGCGACTTTCATCTGTTCTTACATCTTAAGTCTGTCTTTGGCGGTCAACACTTTAACAATGACGACGAGCTGAAAGAAACCGTTTCCAACTGGTTGAAGACACAGGCGGCAAATTTCTATGAAGAAGGTATACAAAAACTTGTGCCACGCTATGACAAATGCCTGCAATATTTCGGCAGTTATGTGGAAAAGTAGTTTAAGAGTTGTTGAATTTTGTGCAATAAATAACTTTTCTGTAGCTGTACACAATTTACTTTTATTACCAAACGGAACTTACTTTCTGGACGTACATTGTATATATCACTCTGAAATTTATGGAAATAATGAAGCCTAAATACTCATTTACGCTGCATTGTTTGCTTTACATTATGTTGAAAATGTGAAAGCTTAACTAATGACAAAGGTTTCGAATCGAATTTAGAGTTAAATTTCAATACATTTTCGAAAATGCTGTCAACTTTGGCTGAACTGGGATAGATTCCTTGAGTATAATTCAGATTGAGCAATATAATTTTCTGAGAAACTCGCTTTCGTTCTTCTGATGAATGAAGATTGGGGTTATTAGATTCTGGCAAAGCACGTTAGGATGTTCTGCCTAAATTAAGGGATGCCTTCATGCTTTTTTAAACTTAACTGGCTCGTACTCACACCAGTCTTGGGAAAAAACACAGAACCTCACATGCTGCCAGGCATTTGCCGCGACACTGTGTAATGACAATTGGTATTCGTTTCTTCCATGAAACACGTGGACAAAACATAACAACATCAGTTGATGGTTTTTTATCAGCCATTCTCTACTGAATTCATTCAAAGTTTAATGAAAGAGTTTGCTTCATCTCTGCGTTAATTTAATCGTAATTTTGTCTCGAAATCTGCCCACCTTTTAGCGTGTTTTAAAGAATCCTTTAATACTGAGTTCCTGACTTTACTTCTTGAGCACAGCGGAAGTGTTTTCGATAGATATCAGAAAAGATTTTCTGACGTCTTCTTCAGTAGCTCTGTGTCTACATTTATTTGCTAGTTTTCTTTTATCATTCTCACTTAACGTGAATTTCACGTGATGTAACTATGATATGTGCACAAAGGCAAAAAATAAAGCTCTGTTAAAGCTCAATAAAAAGGTTAAAGCAATATTTAAAAAAAATTATAAAGTACCTACTGCAGAAAAACATTTGTATGAATAATAAGCAGAAGCATGCTTTTCTTACTACGTATAGCTAGATACAGGCTTTATATATATTTTATGTTATAATGTATTGTATCAGAAATTTACTCATCAAATGAATTGTGTCACGAAGGTAACACGTTCGGTACTAAAAAAGTGTTCAATTAAAATCTGAAAGGGTTCAGATTTTAACGACTGCCTTAAAAGGCTGTTTTAAATTATAATATGGTTTATTAGAAGCGATTATCGATGAAGGTGACCGAGGTGAAATAGCGAGACATTTTATAGGATATTAGATATGCATTTAGACTACCAAGGGAGCGTTTTATATTTTCTACATGTTTAAAACGTTTAACACTATAAAATGTAATTCCGTAAAAATATTTAACGTTTTTAATTAGATATCAGGAATTAAATGCATTTTTATTTAAATCGTTCAGACCAAAAAGTAAAGAAAAATAATATTCTTAGGAATGGTAGCTATTGCTCTTAAATAATTTAGATTGTTAATGGATAACAGATTGATTAGTATGAAAGAATAGCTTACCCCTTTCCCATTGACAACAGACTCGAATAAAAAGTGAAACAACAAAAAATCGAGTTTCGAGGCTAAATAAGTATGAGAATGAAATAAACTATCCTGAATAAAAACAAAATGGTAAATAAAACCAGCTTTGTATCTAGTAAAGCATTCGCGGAAACTAGAAATATGAAGCTGAAATTTTATTATTGAAAGTTTCATTAATGATTAGTTTCAGTAACTGATCCATTAGTTTTAATAGAAGCTTCAAGAGTCAAAATTAAACTAAAAAGGTACGTAGGAGGAATTATCTGCTAAACATGTTACTCCAAAAAAATTTTTTAAAGAAACGAGGATTTGGAATTATACGTTACAAAAAAAATGATATATTGAGCAACAATCATGCTAAAGGAAAACAAATAAGGTAGTCAATTGTTAATTGCTCGTACAACCACTAAACTAATACATTTTCAGAATCTTTAGGTAAACATATAAAGTATTTCTCTCGCCTTCTTCTCATGCCTACGTGTAGTGGTCAGCACGCTCGGCGCGGATTCGAGAGGTCCGTGGTTCGAGTCCCGGCGAGAGCATTGCTCATTTCTTCTGTTTCCTGACATTTAAAAATACCTAATAAATCTAAAGTGGCGCCCTAACTAAAAAAGAGAGTGGTGAATGGGGATTCTCCTCCACTAGGATTTGGCCGTTGGATCCCCTAATTCCCAGTCGCCCTTTAAAAGGGGGGAGTATGTAAGGTATTTCCTCCTTCGCATGCCTTCGTAGTGTAGTGGTCAGCAAGCTCGACGCGTATTCGAGAGGTCCGTGGTTGAGTTCCGTCGGGGGTATTGCTCAATTTTCATCTGTACTGCTTCGAAATAAACCTAATGTCTCTACAAAAATTCTGAAACTTTTAAAGGTTTTAAAGTGGTTTTTTAAAAGTAATTTGTTGCACTTTAAATTCGAGACATTTCAGATATTCCTTGAAAGACTCCATAGTAAAATACTAAACAATAACAGAAATTAATTACAAAATCGTTAGAAAATCATCTTTACATAATTGTCCTTATCATATTCTAAGGTATTTGTAACTCATCAGCTGATTACCTCTGTGAGCTCATTGAGTGAACCACCGACTTAAAATACGTTCTCTTTCAAGTGTCTCTAGAAGAAGTAATCAGAAACTGAGATTTTATTGGTGTACTAGTCACAAATGTGACTGGTTGTGGAGAGGACTTAAAAGAGTTAACCTTGGGAGTCAGTTTAACCCTAGGTTTATGATATCTGTCATTATGAAAATATTTCTTTCAAAAATTTGTGTGAAAGATTTTTGCCATGTAACGTTGCAAATAACGTCTTATAATTTCACAATTCATGACTTCACATACATTGTGGAGTACAAATGATACGTTACATTCCTACCTATGCAATAAGGATATTTCACATTTGTTGTCTTCATTATTTCTGTTTCATACTGAAAATGTTTTGTTGTAGTACCTCTCCTGTGATACTTAAAAATATTCCATTTGTTAATGTCTATGGTACGCTTTATATCAAACATGATTGACGATTTTTAGAGATCACAATACAGCATTTAGTGTTTCAATATGTAAATGATGAAATAAAAATATACTCCTTGCTAGTAAAGAATTTTCAATCGTAGCATTGTAGAGACATTATGATTTTTTGAAGCAGAAGAAATGAAAAATGAGCAATGCTATCGCCGAGACGCGAACCACGGACCTCTTTAATACGCGCCGAGTGTGCTGATCATTACACCACGAAGGCATGCTAAGAAGGCGGGAGAAATACCTTATAATATTTCGCAACAAGTAGAATGGAATAGGTACAAAACCATAGATGTAATCCCTAAAATGTGCCAGAGTACAAAAAATGAAATAATAAAAAGAATTTACTCTTGTGTCACTTTTCCTATGAGATTGAACACAATAGGAATCTCATTATTTCGGTCAAGTGTTATTTTGCGCATCTTTGGTATTAAGGCTCAGAAAGCAAGTACCAAAAATCGCATATGGATTTCTCAGTCAATGAGGAAAGACCATGTGTGAGTTTCTTCGATACTCGAGATCCTAAGAGTCAATATTTGATATTTTTATCGATGGCGTTACATGAAAATTGTCCGCGTGCATCAGAATTAAATTCGGTACTTTTTTGATGGCAATTTATTTTGAGTTTTTTTTAGCAATTTATTTATATTTATCTTTTTAAATAGACGGCAGAAGCGGAGGAAATGTTGATTTAGGAGAATAAATGTTCTTGGTAAATATTTCTTCCTAAACGAAGAAAATTGTTTCTGTAAAGTTTAGTTAATATGGTTCGTCAATTTTCCAGAGTGATACCTCTCCTAAATCACCAGACACGCTTGTTTTAACTAAATGAAACAACGCAAACTCTGGTTCTAACAAAGATTCTTAGTTATTAAAGCAGAGAATTTTTTTATCATTTCTATGAGCCTTTTTGTATTTTGTTTCTTTGAATGCTAAAGCTAATATGACTTCTAACAATTGTCTTTTTTCAGATACTATGTGTAAACCAAAGCATTTTTCTAGAGAATGAATAACAGAATTTAGCTTAAAATACACGTGTTTTTCGCAACAAAATTTAACTTATCTTGTTATGTATTTCTAGATAAAGTATCTTTCAGAATTTTATATAACGGTCAAATTTCTTCATAGGTTTAAGCCGCTTACAAAATTTATTCGCCATTCCTAAAAATTCGCATTATAAGAGCATTTTATAATGCAATTTGTAGGCGCTCTAAAACTTAGTCGATCTGATCGTTAAGTATGTTACAGAAGTCTTTTATATCCGTTAAAACACATTTCGTTTCTATGTTTTCTCTTTATGGCGGTTTTTCACTGTTTCGTGACAATGCTCTGCAGTTATGTCAGCGTCAGAAACCTTCACGTGTAGCACTCTTTTATTTTTAACATACAAAATTGCTCATTCGATGACATTTATGAGAACGGATACATTGAAAATGTACATTGAACTGAGAAATGGGACGCTGTCTATGGTAACTAGCACCTCTCCCTCAAACCAGCGCTGATCGTTCAGCTTTGTCAGAAATACACTCATGTCCATAAATTAAGGATAATTCGGAGTCATGCGGAAATTGAACTCTAAAATAAATATATCACCTGTAAAATCACTACACACATCTTCAGGAATCATATGCAAATTTCAGGAAGTAACCAGGTGACACCGATGGTACGTCACAATGACGAGAGTGTAAGAGAGTGATATATAAGGAATACAGGCAAAGAAGTAAAATTGTTCGCAGGCGCTTTATAAGCATTTCAGTGCAATAACCGAATAGTTATGACACAAAGGACGCATTTGGATGATTTTTTACGTTTTACGTGATAGAATTATCGGCCGTCTGGAATGTGGGCGTACCCAACTGGAAGTATCAGACGAACTTGGAATTGCCCACAGTGTCATCTCCAGGCTTTGGCAACGATTCGAAGATGATGGTAATGTGAGTAGACGTTACACAAAAGGTCGCCCCAGAGTTACAACGCCGAATGAGCACCGGTATTTGGCAGTTACTGCCGAAAGAAACAGGCGGAGCTCAGCCTCAGACCTGTCTCGTCAGTTCTCTTCTGCCACTGCGACAATTTCAAGGCAGACCGTGTACAGACGCTTAGGGCAGATTGGTCTATATGCTCGTAGACCTGTCAGATGCATTCCACTTACTGCAACGTACTGTCGTCTGCGGTTAGCCTGAAGTAGAGAGCATGCATTGTGGACACCGGAACAATGGGCTTGTGTGATGTTTTCCGACGAGTCCAGGTTTAGCTTGCAATCTGATTCTCGCCGGACTTTCATATGGAGAGATCCAGATATGCGTTACCACCAAGAAAACATCATTGAACGACACCGTTACGGTGGTGCAGGAGTGCTCGTTTGGGGTGGAATTATTCTGGGCTCGAGAACTGACCTGCATGTTCTAATTGGAGCCATAACAAGCCAAATCTATCGGGACGTCATTCTGGAACAACATGTACGTTTGTTTCGGGGCGCAATGGGCGCACAATTTGTGTTTATGGATGACAACGTCTGTCCTCACTGTGCAAACATCGTAAGCGGATGCCTTCAATCGGAGGATATCACCCGTATGGACTGGCCAGCATTCTCACCGGACTTGATCCAGTAGAGCACGTGTGGGACATGCTTAACGGACGAGTTGCAGCCCGTCAACCTCCTTCTACATGTCTACCGGAACTTCGGAGAACATTGCTTTTTGAGTGGTGTAATATCCCCCAAAATAGATTGATAATTTAATACTCAGCATGCCTAGGCGTTGTACGGACTGTATTGCATCGTCTGGGAGACATACAATGTGTAATAATCATACCAACCATGTAATATTGGTTTTTTGTAAATATTGTAATATCCCCCAAAATAGATTGATAATTTAATACTCAGCATGCCTAGGCGTTGTACGGACTGTATTGCATCGTCTGGGAGACATACAATGTGTAATAATCATACCAACCATGTAATATTGGTTTTTTGTAAATAGGTTTTTTTTTTTGTAATTTGCTCCAGGGAGAAAAAATCGCTAATTTTTTTAATACTATCAAGCATATAGCATCTTTTTTTGCTTTTTACCTTTTGTTTAATAAATAAGCTTTACAAATAAGTCAAATTTGTTTTGCTTTTAACTCTTCCTTTGCCTGATTTTGCATTATCCTTAATTTATGGACATGAGTGTATAAGCAAAGCAATGCAGAATTGCAACAGGTTTGTGTGACTCCATATTTTGAAACATGATTTTGCGTCTTTTCAGTTGATTCCGTTGCATAACTTTTCATTCGAATCTGAGCCAATCTTAAAAACGCAAGACATTTTTCTTTCATTTTAATATTTTTGTTCTTAATGCACAAACTAAGCTATTTAAAAGCAATAAATGTAATTATTAAGAATATTTTCTAAAATGATTGATTTAAATGAAAATTCCTTTAATTCATGACACTTCTAATTAAAAACAATAAATATTTCTACGGAATAACATTAAACATTTTTTTTACGTTTTAATTATACAGAAGCTATATAACGTTCCCACGTTAATTATGATATTAGCCTAGATTCATATTCATCTAATATCCTATAAAATGATTCACTTTTCCACTTAGGTCATTTCTATCTATAATCTCTACTGTCGAACCATATTGAACTTTAAAAGAGTCCTTTTAGTCGATCGTTAAAGTCTGATCGATTTCAGATTTTCTATTTTATTTAATTTTATCGCGCTGCAAAGCATCAGCTCTTCCAACACTTTTAAATTTGCTCATTATTTATAACATAAAATCATTATTATATTTTGAGCTACACAATACATATATGTTAATTTATTTTTAATGCCTATATACGAACATTTCTTTGATCCTTTAATGAAAAATTCAGATAGGCAAGCTAAAACGTTTTCGAGATGTATTTATATACCACAAAAACAAATTCGATTTCACTACATGGAGTTACGAACATGATCAAGAAAAGCTTTGCATAGTTGATTCTCACTTTAGGCATTAAAGTAATGGAATTTTCATACACGGCAAGATTGAAATTGTTTTGTGGTATGAGGAAACATAGCAAGAACCGAACATGCTGCATCGAAAACTTTCCAATGTGTAATGGCAACAGTGATGGAAGAGTGTCATTTCGGTACTTGAATTTGCTAGAAGGAAAGTGTAGGTAATTTTAGAAATGGCGAATAAATTATGGAGTTACTTTTCAAGATGAGAATTATTTTTCAAGGTTTTGAATTAATTTAATTTTTTCCCAAGGAACAATTTTTTACAGATCAGTTTCACATCAAAAGTATTTCGAAATAAAATAGTACATGAAGTGAAGATAGCTTAATTCATAATGCCGTTGTGTTCCTATATAACTTTACAACTGTAACCGATTAAATTACAGTTGCCACAGCACTTAATGTAGTACATTGGCTTCGAAGAAAGAAATTTCACACTATAGAGTATGAGATTTTCGACTCGAAAAAAACTTCCAGAATCTCTATGACCCATAACTCCTACTAAAAACAGCTTCTTCAGTCTGCAGCCAAAATTATTTTCAAAAACCTTCCATTGACGTACTAGAATTTCTAGAGATTTTTTATATTCTTAAAAACATCTTTCAGTTCTAATTTCTAGTCCTAATTAATTTCTAATTCTTCAGTTCTGATTTAGATAAAATTCTGAGCCATTTTCACTGGTAGATTCTCTGAAATTTGACTCTTTCAGCTGCTTTTCACAAGCATAAACTATGAAAAATAGTTCAGAACGTATACCGCTTTGAAAAAAAATCAAAAACAAAATATGGAACAGTCCTATATCTCCCGTTCTATTGAGCCGATTGACAAAATTCAAATTGCATTTTTCATGTCTCGAAAGCGCGACTTAGGATATGTATTAAATTTATGTATAACGTTGTAGTAATATAGGTATTTTGACACAAAATAGGACTTTTTCTGAAGTAATACGTCAATTTTTTTCCATATTCTGATTCTACGACCCAAATTATGCCAAGCTGCCGAGTTTCGTAAAACTCGCACGAGTAGTTTTTAAGAAAGCAGGTCTCAAAATTTTAGCTCCTCAATTTTAATTGAATTTGATATATATTTATTAATGTCTCTTCTTTTTAATTTATTTGATTCCTTCTTCCAGAACTCGAAAATTAGGCTTAATTAAAATATGCAAATTTTTTATGATTTATTTTTAAATTTTCGGTTTTTAAATATTTTTTATAATTTTTTCGAAAAATATTTTGTATTATAACCCATAAAAGTTTTAATATTGTCTTAAAGTATATGTATTTCTAGTGCAAAATATTAAGAATTTTTTATTCAAAATTTTCTGAGATATACGTGAATTTACATATTGGAGCGTTTTGAAATGTAGCATAGATGTTATAAGCGATAAATGTAGTTTACGGACATTGTTAAAATTATTTGAAAGTATGAAAGATGACTTTTTTCCGTTGCAGTGAAGTATATCGTATAAAATGAAAAAAATGTAAAAGCTTTCAGATTTTACATTCTGCCCAAAGGGACGTTTTTTAACGCTTTCTGTGTGGCCTTCATTTATTATCTATCATGTTCTTCGCGCTTAAACCATAAAATTTAATTCAACAATCGCAAAATTCAGTATCGCAAAATAATTTAGATCTTTAGGATAAAATAATCTTTAGAATTTCCGACACACAGTCCCGCGCGTTGGAGATAAAAATGTTTTATTTTTCGTACACTGTTGCTATTGCTCGACTTAAAATGGTTGAGTTTCTTAATGAAAAATACCTTAAAGTGTTACAAAATATGAAATCGATAATAAAACAAATTCCAAATTCCAAATTTGGGTTTCCAAATACCCATATTCGGAGGAGGATTACATTATTCAAAATTTGATGGCTCTAGGTACCCTTGTTTTATCACACTGCGAGAAACATATATACATTATGCAGATTCTTCATTATTTAATTTCTTTAAATATAACGCAGGGCGATAATATTTGGTAGCAGCAGTTTGAAAAGTAATACGGATATTTAGTGAATCGACGCAAAATGCTAAAACGAAATTACAGACTTTCTGACTAATGCTCCTTTGGGCTAAGAAGGGAAAGGAAAATAGGTTGCTAAAAATTAAAAGTGTGAATTAAAGTCGCCAAGGGAATTATTCTTGGCACAAACTGAAAAAAATGCGCCAAGATAAGTTTTTAAATTTCCTGATGAATTTCGCACCAAATTTTACAACATTTCATGATTAGGCCCAATTTGAGTCTTAGAATCGAAATATGGAAACAAATTCGCATGTAATTTTAGAACAAGTCTGATTTTGTGTCAAAATACCTATATTACAACAATGCTATAAATAAATCTAATATATATTTTAAATCTCGCTTTCGATACATGAAAAACGTAATTTGAATTTCGTCAGTAGGCCTAGTAGAACGGGAGATATAGAACTGCCCCCTTTTTTTGCGCAGTGTATACATCTTGTATTTTAAAATTGCGTATTAGTAAGAAGCAGTCTTGTATGCTTTCTGAGATTCGAATTACTGAGTGCATGCCTAGTGATGCGAAACTTTAAAAGATGACTGATGATTACAGAATTGATTTACTTTCAAACTAATGGAGTTTCTCTCCCCCCTTTTTTTTTCTTTCGTATTTTACTCCTTTCCATTTTCGATTTGTTTCGCGATCGAAGAAAAAGTGTTGCTCTGTTTAGTTTAAAAAATCTTGGATTTGCCACCTTTATTGAACCCACAAAAAATTTACGAACTTGGTAGAACAATAATTTTTCGCTCCAATCTTTTTGGCAGAAGTTATCAGTTCCATCAGGGAAAACAAATCAGTTGCTCTGTTATTATTGTATATCCCGTGTTTGCTTCTTATCTATCTGTCATTTATAGTGCTTCTATCTTAATGATATAAAGTATATTATGTACTCAACAGCACTTTCGTTAAGAAATACTGATACGCTATTACAATCTATCATAAGTATTGCATTGTAGAGGTTATTTTGAGTTTCTAAGAGTTATTTTAACTTTTAAACATGCTTTACTGTCTATTCTTGTTTCGCACCTACTATTCCTTACCAGAGTAAGTTTTTAATATAGTTTTTGCATGAAGTAGAAAGAGTATTTAAAAGGAGGTTTCGCTTACTTCAGCAGAAGAGCTTAGGAGTCCATAGTGACCAGTGTTTGTTGTCAGGCTACTTCATTATATAAAGCTAACTACATTCGGCCGTATTGAACATGCCTATTCTACGGTGAATTTAATTAAAGGCCAACTATATTAGGTAATTTTGTACAGCTTCAGTTAAGTTCAGTTTAGCTTAGATTAGTTTCTTATTTTCTTATCTTCAGTTAAAGCCCATGCGGAGGTCCGAGAATGGGGTCATCTGTTTCCTTAGTTTGAGATAAATAAAGGGTGAGTTTAACCCTTTTCTGGACTTTTCATTTATACACTTGGACTCAGCGGTATGTGGCTGCATAGTTCAATTAGATTTCTATGAAGTTAAACAAAGTACTTAAAAATATTACAGTATAAAATGATACAATTTATATTCACCTTCTTATACTTTGGGATTTATTTTAAAAGTCATTTGTTATTATTTTATTTTCAGAGAAAAGAATTAAAAAAAAGTGTAAATAAACTTAACACGAATGATGATAAAAAACAATCAACTAAATACTTCAAATAACAAATTCTTTTTATAAAGCTATTTTAGGGTATTTAAAAATATGGTTTTGTGTTTATATCCAAAGCTATGTTTCAGCATGGTTTTATGAAACATGTCTTCGTCAAATATTTGCTTAATAGGACCGTAATCCTTTGTTATTAAATTTCAAAGTCATAGTGATACAAAAATACGAAATTCATAAAGATAAGCAGAACCAAGGCCTTAGGGAATTTATAATTAATTTTAGTAAATTTACATTTTATCTCCTAGACTAAATAATTCTTACCATGAAGTATTTATGACTTGAAACTGAATTATGAGCTTCTTAAAAGCATGACTTTCTGAAGAAACATAAATAAAGCATTTACTCTTCGTCCAAACATGTACTTAAGTTTATTTAACTTATTTTAGAGTATGAAAATGTTTTAAAGAAACATTTTTATTCTTATAGTCCATTAGTAATCCGGTTTTCTAAAGAAACGTTTACAGAGTGGTAGGTTTTAAGAAACTGCCATCTATCACTAAGTGAACACCCATAGAATTAGCTCAGAAATTATTGCTTTCAGAGAGTACACGTTATACTCTGAAAGTGCGTAAAAGTTTTTATTACCAAATCGTTATTACAAAGTGTTATCTATATGCCGTATAAAATGAAAAAAATAATACGTCGTAATAGAAACAATTAATTCCACTAAAATATGACTCATAGGAATGAGGTGATATGTTTTATTCTATGAATATAGTTTCAGTATGAATGTGGTTCCAATGAAAATTAAGCGTAGACAAACTTTATTATTAAGTCAAGCAAATACAATGTCACTTCGCTAATAATGCCATATTTTAGCTTTGGGCTGAATTTTTGTAAACGGAAGCTAAAACCCTGCAGATCCTGTTTGATTAATTACGAGTTATCGTTGGCTCTAAAACAACTCCCAAAACACTAAAGAAGGTTAAAAACATTTTTAATTTAGTTTAAAACTGAATTTAAAATGTTTGTTAAAAATGAATGCGCAACTTCTTCTACAGACCAAACGTCTAGTATAAGGTGGTAATAATTAAAGTGACCCTATTCACACACCTGTAGAACGTCTACAGGATTTTGATGAAACTTGGTATATACGTTACATAGACCACGGAGAAAAGATTTCTACAATAAAAAATATAAATCAAATTTTTGGCCACCGGATGGGAATTTTCAAAACTCCCTTTTCCAAAGTAGTCAAACCTATATAGAGCCTTGCAGTCAGAGCGAGAAAATCATTCTACGTGTCTTTATTATCGTATCATGTCTTTACAGAAGAAAGATCGAGCTTAAACTGTTTTATCAGAACGGCAGCAAGAGTTTAGCTGCACTGTGGAATCGTCATTTAAGGGGATTGCGACAAGGGCTCATGTCGAAGACTGGTTTGAAGAAGATGATTAGGAAATTTGAAGAGACCGGACACATGCATGTGCTGCCAGGAAGAGCGCGGAAACCGGTTGCGAATGAAACTGAAGAAGTCGTTACTGCTATGGTTAAAAGGGCTCCGGTTCCCGCTATTCTTCAGCAACTGCTCGATAGGCGTCACGTGAGTTGGTGATTCCTTGGTCGACAGTACAAAAAATTCTGTGATGCATTTTAAAGTCGTATGCGTATAAGATGCACATGGTTCAAATGCTGCAGCCTCAAGACCACCAAGTCTTGGGAATTTGTTTGCCGATATTTGGCGAAAATGGATGGTGACTACGCGTGGCTTTGGAAAATTCTGTGGCCAGATGAGGCGCACTTTTCTTTTGATGGAGCTGTGAATAATCAAAATTGCTCCATATGGGGGGATTCACCTCCTAATGTCTTGCACTAACATCCATTGCATTCTAATTACGTGACTGCATGGTATGGATTTATTGCTTATTTATCCTCCGACCTTTTTTCTTTGAAACTCTCACTTCTCAAGGTCTTAAAATGTGCTCACGGTACAATGTCCCTCGACATTTTTTTTCCTGCTTTACAGGAACGGCAAAGTTTGCAGACAACTGTCACTATCTTCATGCAAGATAGAGCAAATTCCCACATTCGGTGCCAAGTCAAATAA
The DNA here is from genome assembly GCA_000611955.2 of Stegodyphus mimosarum. Taxonomy (NCBI): domain Eukaryota; kingdom Metazoa; phylum Arthropoda; class Arachnida; order Araneae; family Eresidae; genus Stegodyphus; species Stegodyphus mimosarum. The sequence goes on along the minus strand of KK120909.1, from coordinate 74,572 downwards.
CTGCTTCGTGTTAACTTTGGCGATAAACGTGTAATAACCAGAGCTTTCTGGATACCTGGCTTCCTCATTCACCCAGCTTAAATCCCTGTGATGTCTGGTTGTGGGGATTCCTAAAAGACTGTGTTTATGAAGGAGGAATTAGGACTTTGCCCGAGTTGAAAGACAGCATGTTGCTAAAATCCCTGGAGAATTTCTTTGCGCTACCATTGAACACCCTATAATGCGTTTTCAACACATAATTGATGACAATGGAGCACACGTTGAGTACATTGTGTAACAGAATACATTTTAATGATTTTGATAGACACTTAGTTCTTTTTTAGGCGCCACAATTCCCTCTCGTGGTCGAAATTTGAATTATTTATTTATTACGGAAATCGTTTACCCATTGGCCATATAAGGTATATACCAAGTTTCATTACAATTTAGTAAGTATACAGGTTTCTAGAGGGACCTGAATAGGGTCACTTAAATTATAACCACCTTGTACTCGTGCATATTTAAAGTACCATAACAAAATAAACTTCAAACGTAGATATGTAGTCTAAAACTATACATAAAATAGACTAAATTAAGCTGTCTCAGAATTTACAGGCGCGTATTTTAAAGAATAGGCTGGCCAAAACGATCAAGCTGCAATATCGCTTTAAAGACAGCTAGCATGAATAACTGACAGCAAGACGCTATTGCCAGAAGCTCTAATCTAAACATTTAAAACCCTCATCTGAAGTGCATCGAAAGCTAATTTGCATTCTGGTGAGAAATACGGAAAGAAGAAGTTATAGCAAAGATTTAAATCTTGTAAACTAGCTAATTGACATAAAATACCCTATTATATACACATGTATTTTCGATGTTTAGATTTTGTCGTATACAGTTTTATATCTAAAATGCGATAGCCAGTTGTTTAACTGATATGAATTATAAAGAACGAAACTGTGGCAACACCAACCAGAAGCGCTAGGGTCTGATATGTAGAAAACACATATTTGGATAAAAATAGCTGCATCTGATCAAGTTTTATTATTAATATCTTACTTTCTGTTATCACTTAGTTTTTAGTGTATGTAAATAACGATGTAAAGGTATGTCTACGCTTACAATAGCACTGACCAATGAAAAAACCACAATATCTCTGTCAATTCAGTTTGAAAGCTCAAGGCAGCTCGTTCAGTAGTATCCAGAAAATTTCCTTCAGCGCATGAAACCATTGTTACCCCATAATTAACTCTTCTTCTTTTCTTAAAATTTTTAATTGGTTGTATTCACCACCTAACCCCTTCGCTTATAAGGACAGGAACAACTAGGAGAAAGTAATGCTAAAGCGACAAAGTATGGTTTTAAAAGAATCTGAGTATTACAACACTTTCGGAAAACAAATCATATGATATGCACTGAATGAATGTTTATTCCAGATCCTATTTCTTACTTGTTGTTCATAGGGCAAAAAAAAAAGACTTTGAAATTCTGTTTCTGAATTAGCTCAACTTTTCCGAAATCGAAGCTTTGATATATACATTCATGATGCATTAGAATATGTTAGCGTACACGATGACACCTAGATCTGGCAACCATGCAGACCTGACGGCTCCATGTCATAAATAAACTTATAAGCGATGAATACTGATGAGATTTCGAATGGTTAGATTCAAAACAATTTCGTTTTATTATTCTATTATCTATTAAATAGACGACAGATGCCACTGAGAAACATAAAATACTTTTAATAACTTAGAGCTTTAATAACTTTATTATAAACCTGATTATATTTTTGTTGCTTAAATAAATGCATAATTTTCTCAAAATTGGCTTCACAATAGATTTTTTGTAACTCAAGTTTCTGTGCTTTATAGCGTAGAATTAAAGGTACGCACCTCAATAATTTTTAAAAAAAAGTCAGTAATTTTGAAATTTTATTTAATTTATTTATACGTTGAATACTTAAAATTTAAATAGTATGTCGCTATTTATTTCAAAATATTGTCTTTTCTTCAGAGTCAAACTTCATAATTACGTTGATCTAAGTGCTGTTTTATCCTATAAAGGCCTTCGGTGAGAAAAACATTTTCGCTAAATCTTTTGGGATAACTTCACAGGTTTGACAGTACTACATTGTTTAAAATTACGAAAGGAATTTTAGATTGGTTTCACCACAGCATTATGATATCTTTACAGAAAGAATATTAAGTTTTTAATCTTTACAAAAAAAATCTTAGACTGATTCAACCATAGTACTTTGAGATAAATATGTAATACTGCCATGTATGTATATATACTGTTGTTCTTGTTGTTGTGGCTTAGCTCATTTATCTGACCCCAAAATTCATTGTGGCAAGGGGTGCAAGATTGCGCCTGTCGTTGGCAAGAGCCTTGAGACCATACAGGTGACAGTACGACTTTGCTCAGTTCCAACCCCAATTTTGATGGAGAGCACCTCAAGGGGAGAGATTTATGAGTCTCCCACCCCTCTTCTTCTACCATCAACCTATCGAGAGCACTTTCGGTTCACCGCATATTTAAAGTGCTCCCATGCCGCACAGACACTATACATTTACAAACATCCATGCCTTCTTCGGATTCGAATCCGAGCGCTATTTTACAGCAGTCAGCGTCATGTATATATATATATATATATACATAACAATATTGCGGTAGCATGCGTGATAATATACTAATATACATGCAATGACATACACGTGTGCATATGATTCTTCATCCTACTATATGCATGATAAAGTCATATATAGAAATGTTATTTAAAAAAAAATCTCAGATGAGTCCAGCCAGTGTAATATCCCGAGTACAGCTAGTAATTAATAATAAGAATAAAGGGAAGTATATCGTTTTTAAGTCGCTTAGTTTGTTAATCGATAACTGGCAGGTCAAATCTGAAGAAAAATTAAAGAACTTACGCTTTGCCAAATGGCGACACATTGGCACGTGGAATATAAATATATTTTATTTCGGGAAGTGGCAACTTATTTCTTTTAAGATGCTGAGTTTTCTGATTAAATTTAGGAATTTTTATATGTAATGTAAGAAATTTAGAACTAATCCTCCACAAAGACCAAAATTTGAAATTCATAATTAATAAATTTCAAATAATCCTATAAATGTATTAAAGAAGTTTAAAAATGTTAAAACCAAAACTTCTCAAACAAGCAAAAAATTAAAGAAATTTAAAGAAAAACGAACATAATACAAGAGGAATTCAATCAACTTCAATGCCACTTCGTCAAGAGGATGAACATTGAAATCAATTGCTATCTCTCTCCTACAAGAATCCTTGCTTTTCTGTATCCAGAATTAGCCGATGAACCATTTCAATGTATTTTAATTATAATCGTTCACCGGAAAATTCTGGTCACTCCCCAAAGCAAGAAAAAAAAATAAATTCTAATTAGAATCTTGTATCTTTAATAAAGAGAATTCTAGCTAAAGAATGAAAACGTAAGTGAAATAATAAAATACTTAGTGAAAAATTCAAATCAAAATTTTACCTTTAAACAAATATTATATAATCCAAAGAATTTAAAACGTAAGTGAAATAATAAAACTTAAGTGAAAAGATTTAATTAAAACTCATAAGATGCAATTAAAAACTTCGAGTACTTAAGTTTACACTGAAGTTTAATACACTGAACGCAATGGAAACTATGAAGACCATTACAATAGTGACGTATACGTTTGCCATTTTGGCTTCGTTGGCGAAACAAAGAAACCTTGGTGAAAAAGTAGTCTCTCAAAAGGCTAAAAATTGGAACAAAAGCTGTAGTTTTGAAACCAAAAGAAAACGTTTTAAATGAAAATTTTTAATTTTGACAAAGAAAAGGATTACTAATTAAAATAAAATTTAAGTAAATTCTGACTCTTTTAAAACAAAATAGTAATAAAGAATATCATTCCGTATAAAACTTTAACTAAATTTTAAATTCAATTATTCTTTAAACATAGAAGTCTCAAAAAACTTCAAAAAGGTAGGCAAAAATTTTTAATAATTGTTGTGTAGATATGAGTAGAAAAATCTATAACGTTGAATTTTAGATTTTTTAATTTTGTTATTTAAAATTACAGAAAAAGTTTGATATAGGAAGTAAAGGAACTACTATTAAAAAAGTAAAACGTCTTCACGTCATGGACTTATCATGACGACTTTGAATGTATAAGGCCCTTGATTAATAACAGAATAATAATTAAGAGAAAAATAAAAATAAATAAAAAATCAAATCCTATAAACTCCTTAAAACATCCTTCTCTATCCTGCTCTTTTAGAGCTTTTACATAAAAAATTCATACTTTTAAAAAGTATTATATGGTGTAGACTATATTAAAGTTTTACACTGAATGATAATTCTTTCCATTTCTTTAATAGACCATTAATGAGTTTTAAAGAAATTTAATTTTCTTTTAAAATTTTTGGGAGAATTAGAATTTCTTCTTTTTATGTTTCTAGCTCAGTGCAAACGTTTTTAATTTTGCTAATTTGGTTAATAATAGTATTTGCAATAACTTTTTTAGATATGTTGGAGTTTCAATTTATAAGTTTATTGGTAAAAAATTTAAATCTTTTCTTTTATCGAAAAGCTTAATTTCTGTTAGATTATGAATACTTAGATCAAGATAAACTACTTCTGTTTGTTTTTATATTGGTTTTATTAAGTTTTAGACAGTTTGGGTAGATGTTACTGTTTTTGATGAGATTATAATTGTTGAAAGTAATAATGTCATCAATGTATCTATAAGTGTCTTCAATTTTACTGAAATTGTTATCAGAAAGACACTTTAGGAATTTGAGTACTTTAGAAAATAGAAATAAGTTACAAATAAGAGTCGAATATGAACCTCCCATTGGAATTCCTTGCGTTCGAAGTTTGATAGTGAAAAATATAGAAATTCTTTCCATTTTCGTAAATCCAGAATATTAAGTATTTCAGGACAAAATTCTGCCATTTCTAAAAGACTTTCGCAGATTTCATTGAGTGGCAGAGACGTGTAGAGGTTTTCATAGTCATAGCAGTTAATAATATAAATTTTAAGATTTCTGTTTCGTACTTTATGTCTTTAGTGATAATTTTTCAGCAGCTTAATGAGCGAAAATACTAGCATGTTTATATTTTGTTTTTGAAAAATTGTTTTATAATTATATATAAATGCCGTTGTGATACATTACCATCTTCTTCTTCTTTTTTTTTCTCTAGAGCTTCCAATTCCTCTTGAAAAGTCGGGATCTTTCAATCGAACAAGCAAAGTTCTGTTGTTTTTCTTTTATTTTTCTACAACAGCACATATTAGCTTTCAAAACTGCTTTCTTAATTGAAAATTTTTACCACAATAGCCCACTTTAGCAGTCTAAATTTCACCTCGAATTTCCTAGAAGAAAATTTCATTGGTTTTCTCTATTAGCATATATCATAGCATTGTGAAAATACATCAGGTTATCATTAATAACATTATAGTTTGAGTTTTCTATAGAAGTCAAACTATAATAAGATAAAATACATTAATAAGAAGAAACAAATTTGCAGATATTCTTTACCAGTTTATGCGGAGACACTTTATTTGAAATTCGGAATATAATACTTGGCTTTGAACCTTAATTGCATATTATTACTGTTGATTTATGTAAAAAAGGATTATTTAAATGGTAATCGTTAGACACTTGAGACATTAAGGCTGAAATCAAGACCAAAGCGATTTTAATGACAATGTAACGTTAAGGAAAGTAAACTACATTCGGTATCTACAAGTGAGCCGAACTGACAATGAAATTCTTCCGAACCGTAAAATGTTTCATTAATATATGCTGAGAGAATTTCTAAAATACCTAAGCAGTTTGAAAAGAATGATTTTGTTACAACTCAGCAGAGCGGATATTGCTACAGAAAAGAGACTTCATTTGGATACTTTGAATTTTCTTCCCATTGCATTAAAGTCTATTCTATATATACATCGAAGACTATTCTGTAAAAAGGAATCTGCAATTTTCTGCAGTGTCAATTAAATTTTGAAAATGTTTGTTATTTCTTTCGTAAATAAAGTACAGACGTTACTTTGAAAGTTAGATGCGGATGTTATGAATATATATATATATCCTGCAAAAGCTCTGTGTGTTCAATATCCAGAAAAATAAAATCAAGAATTTTTCATTGTTTATATCTAGGCTAGCTAGATGACAAATTTAGAATGAAACAGTCAGTATATTTGCCATTCTCCTTACATCGATCATTTTAATAAAAATTTCAGTTCTGACATTTCTTATAATTTTTTTAAATATACTTAAATATTTTTCAGGCTTAGATTTTTAAATTGTAAGATTTATCCTGAGTTTTCAACAGTTATATTTAGATTAAGATACTTTCCTGTCCATCCTAATTTCAGCTTACAATTTCCTACAGAATGCGTTTTTATAATCGCGTTTAATGCAAATGAGTATCTAAGTCGAAGTTCCACTGACTTCGAGAGAGAGCCTCAGAGTTTCTGACTAGCGCGCGTTTGCCTCTTGGCTACTCAGCTGTTACTACGCTCGGCCGTATTACAGGCGCCCTTGATAGCTTCGCTAGCTTGTTCGATATTTAGAGGCTAATTGCTTAGAATTTTGATAGTTTCGTCTACATCTCTTTAGTTATGCATTATTTATGTCTTATTTCTTATTATTTTGAGTTCAAGCCCAAGTGAAGGCTTTGCTGTACACCCCGAGAAAGGGGCCAACTGTCTATTCATATATTGAGAAATAAGGGGTAATTAACCCTTCCTGAGTCATATGTTTCTGTTACTGAACTTAAGCGATTATTCGCTTATCTGTTCACGAGGTTTCTGCACACTTGTGGTTAGATAAAAGGGTGCAATCCCACAAAATATTTCAAATTATTTTCTGTAAAGATGCTTCTATGAATGGTACTTATCTTTTCTGCAGAGAAGTGACTTTATGCATCAGCAAAAGGCAGAAAATTTATATGATAGCATTCACGTGTTAAACCCGTACTGCTTCCTAATACTGTATAATGTTATTTCTCCCATTGCTCCCTGGGGTATGGTTTTTCCTCTGGGTAATGAAAACTCAAAATTTATTACGGGAAGTAAATTTGTTTGAAAAATCTCAGGGGTATGAATATATACAGTTTCTCTCTGTATTAACTACCTAAAAAGATTTTATCTGGATTTTGTAAAGAATTATTTTGATTGCTCAGTTTTATGTCATATAATTGCTTTTTAATTTCAATTTTATACTCGTCATGAAATGTCACTATCCAACTCGCTTTCGTCTAATGGATGATTACTCATAAAGTCTTACTACTGACAACATTTTCTCACACTATCTCTTGAAGCTTACGCAAGATGAGAGAATTCATTTTAAATTAATTCGAACTCCTGAAACGTAAGTTCGAAGATAAGGTGATATTTTACTACACAGATAATATTATATCGTCAAAAATTAGTATTTGCGTTCTGAGAATATAACATTTGTAAGAAAGGGAGTATTGCACTCAAGTATTATCGTAATTTGGTTCAGGATGCATTGCTGTCCATCTGAATAACAATTAGTAGATTTCTCCGTGTCCTCACTAGAGAGCAAAATAAACTCCAAATTGTCTGGATATCGGCTGTCTTTGACAGTAGCATAATATTCTTTTCAAATACCCTGTAATACACATATCTACATCAAAGCATATTAATTTGCTAAACAGTTTGAGTGTAAAAAGTCTTACTTCTATTAAAAAGGCTTATTTCGTAATGAATGCTATGAATAAAGACATAGTTTCTAACATATTCCTATTTTTAATTAATGAAATTAATATCATTCCTCTTATACAATTATTTAATGAAATTAATTGCGATTCTAATAGCATTTTTTAAGTGATCAAAATGGAAAAATAAAAGTTCCCTTTTTCAGATTTTGTATAGATTACTATATTATCTACAGAGAAAAAAAAGAGCTAAAAGGCATATATAAAGAACTCTAAAATTATTGTATTATATATTTAAAATAATTTACTAATTGCAGTACTATTCGTTTAACTTAGACAACATAATTTCCTATTTGCGCGTGTATTTTACCATATTACCGTAAACCAGGTGTTCCTAAATCATATATATTGAAAGAACTATGAGAAGGAATGTGCGAATAATTACTATGATTCTTCTATGTCATTTCTATAATAAACGTTTCGTTTATAACGTATATTAACTTAAAAAAGCTTTTTTACCTACCTGTACCTGTTAGTACATAGCAGACATGACCACTGCGTTGCTCTCGAGGTGGTTGCAGCACTTTAGCCCTTTAAATGCAACTACTATTGTCAGAAAAAATAATTTTATTTCTGAAATATAATTACATTGTGAAACATAAGTCATGCCTTTTAGCAAACACTATTTAAATTTTTTAAATTACAATATATGCAAAAGAATTTTTAACATTGTCATACTAAATACTGTGTGCTGATCATAAAAATAAGGAAAATTAAGGAATTAAAAGGCAAATAAAGTCATTTAAAGGTCATTATTGATATTAAATATATTTTTATTAGTGTCATAAAATTTTAAGAATCGGCCAGATTTCAAGAATTGATAAATACAGAACCAAAGGATATTTACATGATCTCAGAAGTAACATTAGTAGAAGGGAAAAAATATTTTTATTAACTCTTTAATATAACCATTATAAGTAATATAAATACATACTTTTATGAGATGCATATGTACGTAACGTACATAAAACATTTTAAAGTTGCAGGACTCATTGTTAAAATATCTCAATTCACGAGCATAAAACTGGTTGCCTTCTTCTAAGATATCTTAATTGCTAATCGTTAAAAAACTTCAAACAAATCATTAAAGAAATTCTGATTGTTTTGGGTTTACACTTTTGTTATTTGTTTGAATTAAAACTATCTCTGAATTTTGTAGTTTATATTGATTTAGGAAATTATATTCTCGAAATTATATCATCTGTACAGCATTAATAATTTTTTCAATAACTTTAAATCATCGGTAAATTTTAAAATTTTAGTATATTTTTATGGATGTATTTATATTTTTACAATTACACTTACTTCATATATAAAACGGATTCCTTATGCAGTGAAACAAACTATAGTCAGGGAATCTTGAAAAAAAAAAAACTTTACTCTTTCACGAATTCTGTAATAACCCTTGTGTTATATATCCTATAATGAATAATAACCTGTAATAAGCAATAAATAATAACCTGAAATAATCAGGCTAAAATTCAGAGAGAAAAGAAGTTCTTCGCGTAACCTGTTAATCATGCTACGTCTAGAACGATAAACTTCTGAAAATCGGTTTTCCGCGCAGTGCACTTTCTAAATTGTTATTCTAAAGCTACATGAAAGTTTTCCGAATTTTCCTCACTCGCAAACATGGATAGTATCTTTTCAGAAAACATAGAAAACATTATCCTTCCAGAACAGACTTATGCTTGAGTTCCTCCAATGTAATTCACTCACAATTAAAGATTCTCATAAAGATTAGGATAAAATTTCATCAAAAGTTTTCTCCTTATCATCTTATCTGAAGAACAATCTCAATGCTTATTTCAAACGTTCATTTTAATTACAGAAATGGAAGATTTTCAGTGCAGCGTAATGAAGTCGGGGAAGCAATTAGCCTATTCTGTCCTCAGAGACATTAATAGGTTCAGTTGTAAAAATATGAATTTTCAAAATTATTCATCGAATAATTAGATTAGGTTGGTAGTCCACTTAATTTAAGACGTCAGTTTTAGTGAATGTATATGATATCGATTTTTTGGGGGACAGGGGAGACAATTGTTGAATTTTTTTTCAATAAAAAGAAATTGGTGTAAATATCTTGTCAGCGGCTATAAAATTATTACTAATTGCAAACATTAAATTTTTAACAAAGCATATTTGGGATAAATTCTCATATAATCTATGTCTAAAAATGCCCAAATATCTGCCAATAGATTTGCAATCATCAAATCACATTCGTTGATTCATTTGGAAATCGATTAGGATACCTGAGTTAATAAATGTACGACAAACGAATTAATCATTGGATGAATCGTATTTTCATCGAAACGCACTATCCATCCAATAGTTTTTGTCAGATCTATATGCTAAACACTTATATAAAATCAATATTTACACAGACGTACTGAAACTAGTGCATTGCATGCCACCTTTCGAATTTTCACACTTTTTTTATTCATGAAATCTAATTTTCTTTCAATTGTTTGTTTTGTACCGACGTGTTGCTTAGCATTTTTAGCGGTCAATATGCGCTTAACATCCAACTGGCACTAATGCACAGATATATGTTCTTTCTCTCCAAGTCATTATATATTCATTTAAAAAATCATTCCTGAATTCCAATTCCATTATCCATCAAATTATTTTTTGCTCCATGAGCAAAGAGAATTCAGTTTAATTTTTTTACCAGCAACAATACTGATGAATGACGAAAATAAACTAGGAGTCCTATAATGCAATGTTAATTTGAAGTTTTTACATGTATCGTATTAGCATGTGATTAGTTGTAAAAACAAAATACGAGAGTGAGACAAGAATTATCGACATTTGCACCATAATTATTTATGTGTTAGATATAATGTTATGTTTAAATGCATGCTGAGTGACTGAATATTTGTAAACCATTTTAGTTAACCTTGGTCTTAGTCACTCTTTTACTTATTATTTGGGATCAAAAATAGTTAAATGCTGTGCTATCTATGGCGTTTAGTATAATATGGGACAAGAGTGCAACAAATGTTCAGAAATGGTTCAAGAAGTATCATTTACATAGAAGGAGCTAGATATTTAAATACATCTACTACTGAAAATTATACCTTGTGGAATTTTCCCCGACCGACGAATCACTAACGATAATGTGGCGAGTGAGTATCAAATGAAATATGATTTGCATATAAAATTATTCGTAGCAATTGGGTTAGATAGAGTTTATACGGAGTGCGTCCAAAACAGCTCGGGAAAAATTAACACCAGTGACAGAATTGGGATTTGATGCATTGGAGCATTCTATATTTAATCGAAATCTCGCAATTTCAAGTTTTTATTTATTTGGCGGCTTAAGAATGAAACACGTGTTCACCAATTTACTTAGCAACAATGTGCTTAGATCCGCACCAGTTCACTTAGATCCTCAAGTACAACAGATTGTATGTGCATAGTTGTGTGATCAACCAAACATATTTTGTTATGAAGGAATATTCAAGTTTGTAGAAGCCTGCAGTTCAAGAATAAGTGCATTATAAAGCAGTCGTATTACCTGAAAAGCAATGGAATAGTATGTCCTGTCCTGTGTTCGTTTACAGCAGGTCTTAAACTTTTTTCATCCGCGACCTCTTTTTAACACTGAGATTTTCTTCGCGACCTCAGGACCCCATAATATTTACGAAAATGTTTGGAACCCCATAAGCAATGCTCAAATCCGACACACACGTAACAATGTTTTCAATTCTACTGTAATATGCTATTGAAGTTTTAAGCCATTGACTTTAATTTCTAATTTTAAGACATGGACAATGTGAAAATTTTAAATAAGTAACAGACGAAACGGTAGCGTTGAGTGCAAAGCAAGTAAAAGAAAGTATTTTCTTATCTTAATCTTTTTTCAGATACATTGTGTTAAAATATTTGGTAATTGTAAAATTATTATAATAAGTTAAAGAAATATCAAAACTGCTAAACTTTTTGGCGACCCCTGCTTGCAGGTCCTGCGACCCCCATGGGGATCGCTCCCCACAGTTTAAGAAAGCCTGTTTTACAGCATAAAGATGGAGTAGGGATAATTTTTTATTTACTTTCATGTTTATAAGGCATACGCTCTTCTAACGATTTGAATCAGGTGTTGTTTTAAATACAGTTATTCAAATAATCCCGTTTTTCAGTGTTATTTAAATCAAAGGTAAAATACGTAGATAAACATGTAAAGATATACGTAACGTGAAGAAGAGCATCCTGATTGCTTGCATGCTAGCTTAATATCATGCAGTCATAGGAAGAGTACCTTCTTAAAAGCCACTACATAATATTACAATGATGAGTTATCTAGCAATGATGTTTTCTACAATATTTCAATGCTCTCTATCTGAGATTTTGTCACAGAAAAATAAAAAAAATTCTATCTGTTTGCACAATAATACTGAAGTATATCATTTAATTGTAGTTTTATGAATAGATACATTAAAGAATATTCTTACGGATATATTAAAGTAATTTATAAGGTGTTATATCAAATCATACATACCATTAAGCAAGATTATGTAGCATTAAAAATAAATAATATTTTTTTTTCATTTACGAACAAAAATTTTTAATAATAAATAATATATATTTATTAATAAAGCCTATTAGTAAACAATAAAATTAAAATAAATATGCTATCCAGAGAACATCTTTATTTCATTATCTCGATAACCTTAAGAACGCCGTGAAGTGACAGATAAAAATTATACTTCAGATTAGATAAATTACAGTTTCATTACCCAGTTTTTATCTAAATTATACAATACAAAATGACAGTTAGCTTTTTTAGCTTTTTTAATGTTCACTAAATCAGAAACTAATAAAATCAGCAATTTGATCTAATCACCGGCCCAGGCTTCAGTGTGATTTGTCTTGATCAAATTCTGCCATACGGTAGCGGTAACTAGAATCTATAAGAACCCATATTGACTACCTGAATAAGGAATTAAATGAATTAGTAGCTTGTCGTAGTAATTAAACTAGATTATAATATACAATAATATCTAACTACCATAAAATGGAAGCACTTCAAGCTAGTTAATAAATTTCAAAATCCTTATAGAAAACAGAAAACAGCCACATGTAAACAAATAAAACAACCATTATAAAATAAAAATGTTGTTGTCAGTTTGAAACGGAGTTCTGATAGTCAGTAACGTAACTGAGATATAAGTACTAGGGATTTCAGCCTTCGAACATTACGGCTCAGTATGCTAATTTTCAACAAGCATAAACGTGTATATTACTTTTTATGCATAAATACGCAGATTTTGTTAAGATTTTGCTTCAAATTTTGGATAAACTCTGAATAAAGAAAAGACGTATTTTTTCTTTACAAAAATAATTACTATTTTCACTCACATTGCATCAAATTGGAAATCTATGCAAATGTGACTGGATAAATGAAGGCACTTAGCAGAAGCTCAGCGACCACAAGCTTCACAACCGCAAACGTGGTAGTGCCAACACAAAACGTAACAAAAGAAGAACATGAACAAAGTGGGTAAACATGTTTATTATGCTTAGCACAGAAATCAAGAACTAAGAACAAAAATAGACACTGATCATGATCAAAGAAAGTGTTCAAAAGTACGTCCCCGAACCCTGATGCTAGTCTTACATTTACATAGATCTTATGTCCTGGAAAATACCGGGCATGTTCCGGACTTTCCCAGCAGCTGTCACAATGTGTGCAACAAGTTTCTCAGTCCACCAATGTCTTGATGAACCCGCGGAGGAAGTAGTCAATGCAAGTGAGGTCTTGCGATCTTGCTGGCCAATGCACCGGACCATCCCAGCCTTTTCCATGTTGAGGATACGTTTCGAAAGTTCTTTCGAACACCTTCTGTGATGACGATCGTCTGTTTTTTCGTAATTCTTTGTTTCTGCAGCACTCAGCATAATAAACATATATTCTCCCCCTGTCCGTGTCCTTCTTTTCTTGTATTTTGTGCTGTCACTACCGCGCCAGGAAAGCGTTTTCACCATGTATTTGCTATGTGTAGTGCTACTTATCATAGAGTTTAAGCTCCGTAGAGGACTTTTCAAGAGAACCGTAGAGTACGTTTCAAGAGAACGTGACTCCAATTCATGTTATTCAAGTACAGAACCATGAATCAATCCGTTTCTTAGTTCCTTTTCTGGATATCAAGTTAAGAAACAGTCTAAACGATACCATATAAAAGGATAAGTGCACTAACAGACCGGTGCCATACAAAAAGAAACCGATTTCCATGCAACTTCATTTTGGATTTAGGGTTATTAGAGTTTGATTGAGTTGCCTGTCAATTGCTTCCTCATTTCCTGAAAAGTAATGTGGTTATAAGTTACCAAATCATCACAGAAGTAACACAAGCGTCAGGATAAGTATGTCAAGTGTTTATAAGCAAACATTTATAGGAGGTGTTTTTGAAATTCATTTTTAAAAACAATCGTAATCATAAAACATGCAAATAAGTTAACTGGAGATAAGTCTCTGAAACAACTAATTTCTGTACCTCACGCTGATGAATCCTTTTAGAAGCTTGGGCAGAACTTTTCTTTTCTCAGGAAAGGGGATTCAGACTTTGAATCTATTAGATTACATTACGAAATTATATGAACCAATACAGAAGTTTATTAAGTGTGTAATGTTTTAACTTGACTAGAATTTCATAGAATATTCTAGTAATTTTTAGGATTCTACTTCATTGTGACATTTTACAACACACTCTTATGATTTAAATTTGAATTAAGCTATGTATTCTTTTTTTAGTACTTATTGCACATTTCTTAACATTTAAGTTACCTTTTCCATGTTATGCAATTTGAAATTTACGTTGAAAAAGGCATTATTCATATTTATTGCATTTTCTTATGTAGGAAATATATACGTTTGACATGACATTTAAAAGAGCACAGTATTCACCATTGTGAAAAGAATCAAGTGTTTCGATATCTGGAGAAACACCATGTGGGGTACATTTTCAGGTTCCTTTCAAAACTTAAATGCATTTAAAAAGAGTTTACTACTTTTTTCCTTTTAAAGAGATACTTTGAAAACATTTTAAAAAAACCTCTTTTAGAAAGTAAGAAAAAAAGGTATCCCTTGGATGTGTTCCATGAAATATTTTGAGAACGTTTGTATAGCTTTCAAATCCGCTAGTTCTGAAATTGAATTCATATTTTGGAGAAAACAAATTTTTAGATCGGCTTAAAAGCTTGCTTCAGCAACAACATCAAGATGGACAGTTCTGGATAAAGCTACTATAAATTTTGATAACAAAAAAAAAACCTTTAAAACGGTATTAATATTGCCTTTTCAAAAAAAATGAATGTTTAAAGAGTCCGTTATTTCAGAATAATTGTATGCGTTCATTGAATAAATTGATTTTAAATTTGAAACAAAGAAGAACGTATGTAGAGACATTAGGTTATTTGGAAGCAGGAGAGAGGAAAAATAAGCAATGCCCTTGCCGGGACTCAAACCAGGGACCTCTCGAATACGCACCGAGTGTGCTGACCACGACACCACGAATGCATGCGAAGAAGGTGGGAGAAATACCTTATATAAACGCCCTTTTAAAGGGCTTCTGGGGATTAGGGGACATAATCGCCAAATCCCGGAGAAGGAGAAACGTCATCCACTATATTTTTTAGTTCGAGCGCCACTGTAGAGTCATTAGGTTTTTTTTTGAAGCAGGAGTCATGAAGAATGAGCAATGCCCTCGCCGGGACTCGAACCACGGACCTCTCGAATACGCGACGAGCATGCTGACCACTACACCACGAAAGCATGCTAAGAAGGTGGGATAAATACCTTACAAGCAAACTGTCGAATAGAATCATTTGCACTTCTAATTAGAGAACTCTATTTTTTCAATTGAAATAGTTTTATCGAAATTTAGCGTTTTCGCGTGATGAATCTTTTGGGTATTTGCATGCGACGCCATAAGTATTATCTCTTTTGATTTTCAATACTGCTATCTTGCGGCCAGAAAACAGCCAAGAAGTTTCTGTATCGCAATGTTGCATTAGGTGTACATAGAAAAAATAAAACTACGGAATATTTTCTATGCCAAATTTGCAAAATATGCATCGAAAATTAATATTATTACTATCTTATTTCTGACATACTACAATAAAATTCTTTAAGAAACACTACTGTATTTTTGTTAAATTTAAATATTCGAACCCGCAATTTTTCAGCTGCAAAGAATACAGTGGGATTTAACAACTGCCTTCTGTTGACACCAATTTTGCAAAAAATCATCTTTTATTCTTGCCCTAAATTAACTTGTTTACTTTCCAATTATTTAATTTTTTTATGATTCATTTATAATGAGCATCTGTGCCTCAGCATTATATAAAGTACTCTCCACCAAAGAGACACACCAAAGAGAAAAGTCTTACAAACTAATAACTAAAGTAAATTCTAACCTACTAATGCCGCGGTAAAGACAGGTACAACTATAATGCGACCCAAGGAAGTCACTATTGGTCGTACAAGTGCAGTCGTGCCAATTATCTTTTACGCTCCGTCTCCATTTTCTGGAAAACACTTTGAGGGAGGGTCCGAAGGTGTTCCCACTATGGTTTCCTTAGCAGCAAACCACACAATAGGACTTTAAGCTCTCTGGGTAATTTGAATGGCCCTATGCCGCACTTACAGACATCCATACCTTCATCGGGATTCAGACCCGAGCCCAACAATACAGCACCCAAGAGCACTAAACACAATCCCGATGACATAGAGCCGCCCAATCGAGGAAGTGGTTAGCAAACCTGACTGCCGCAACGAAGGACCGGGTTTTAATCTCAGAGATGGCATGGATGTTTGTAAATGTATAGTGTCTGTGCGACATGGGGGTTTACTCTAAATAAGCGTCCTGCCGAAAGTCTTCTCGAGAGTTTGGTTGTAGGGGAAGAGGTGTGGGAGACCGTCGGATCCGTCACCCCGAGACGTTCTCCTTCAAAATTGAGGGTGGAACTGAGCGAATTCGTATGTCACCTGCATGGTGCTCAAGGTTCTTGTCAACGGCAGACGCAATCATGCATTCCTTGCCACGATTAAATTTGTGGGCTTGTTCTAATGTTACTGTCAGTCAAGTGAGATAAATCACAATACACAATAGACAACATAGAACACTTAATATTTAATAAAATTCAAACTCCGGGTCTCGGCTTTAGACTAGGAAGGACTGCATGCATGTTTTGATGATTTCCGCCGGTGTGTATAAAGTCAGTGTTGCTAAAAAAATTTATTATAATAAACATTCAATCCATAATAAATAGATCCTTAGAACTCTGACAAAATAAATAAGCGAAATATTAAAATACAGCTTTCTAATATTCTATATTAGGTTAAACGTAATCTTAATCCAACATGAAACCTTTTTGCATTATTAAGCATAAAAGTCAAAACATTATGTGAGCTAGAACAAATACCTTATTTCCAGAGGAAGAGAATTTGGGGTATACTTTTATAAGAATATTTGCAAAATATTATTAAATTCATATAAGATTATTTGAATGCATATATCTATGTAAATGACCCTATCAAGTTGAAATGTTTCAAATTCGAATATCCGAAGTGATTGTTAACAGTTTCAGTTATTGCAATCTGAATGAAATATTTTAACATCTCATAATTTCGGTGCGGCTTCAAAATTTAATTACGAGGTATTCCTATCAATATTTTCCACAAACCAGACTCAACGCTTCCTCATCACAGTATTCAATACAGTGTGAATATGAACAAAAGGAAAAAAACTTATGGGGTGACAGATTGCAGCTACATTGGTGAGCAAAAATTAAGGACGATGTCGAAAAATTAGCATATCAGCTGAACGAAGAGCGGACAGAAAGACCAATCGGGAGATTAAGTAAGGTGATGTACGGTAGCACATGCACAGATATGCAGGTAGACGTAATGGGGGAGTGTCTGAGTAGTATAAAGCATGTTGTCGGTGTAAGATCAGTATTAGTATTTCTGGCAAAGAGATTCGTATCCCAGTTAA
>KK120909.1:0-55866 GCA_000611955.2 Stegodyphus mimosarum | reverse complement strand
CTCATTAACAACCACATATCCAGCATGCACAAATGATGTGAAACCTGCCTAGCAGTCAGGGGAGATCATATCCCCTATTAAAGACCGAATGTTTCTTGCTGGACACCCATCACAGGGATGTTTCGGCCTTCAGTCGCATTGCGCTCCATGCTACTTTTTCAATAAAGCTTCTTTTTATCCCTCTGATTTCTCTTTTAGTAAGTGTTGCTTACATTACTCATGTCCTTACGTATTGGGGATCTTACGGTATTAAATGTGTTGATTTGGAAAGCTTTTGTACAAAGTTATATTGAAAAACCGTCTCGTCCTTAATTTTTGCACACCAGTGTATACTAGCAATATTCGTCATAGAATGTATGGTCCGAACGCAAGCGATGGGAAGTTAAAGGGTAGTTTTCCACTGTCACGTTTAAAGAATTAACACAAGACTGAGAGGTGATATTTCAGAAAACATTTTTAACAAGAATGTAATTGATGTACTACATTCTCAAGGAAATTGCTCAAAAGACCTTCCTCTAGCTGTAATGCAGGCTTCACACCTGCGGGACAGGAATTGATGCACATTAGCAGACACGAGACATCTGCCGAATATCGCCGGCAGCAATGGCGATCCTGCCGACACAATCCGCATTGATTTTAATGGGACACCTTAGATTAGGCTTTTCATATGGCTCCACAGGAAAAAGTTCAAACACGAGAGATCGGTGATCTTGTTGGTTAAGCTATGGGACCTCCTCGACCAATCCATCGTGCTGGAAGTTTCGTGGTTCGTATAACCGGTAATCCTCTCGGCAATCCACGGTAGAAAATGCCGTTGGATGTTAGGAACGATCCATTTTATACCATTTACTTACAATGCCACCTAGAGGTTCGCTGTTTGCGTTCTGACCATACATTCCATGAATATTGCTCGTATTCCTTCTATCATTCCAAATATTGCTTCTATCATTCCATAAAGTTTTCCCCTCTTGTTCAGAGTCACCCTGTATATATCCCGGTTTGTCTCAGATTCACCAACTGTTCTCTGCCACAAATCCTTTGAATGAAGCGAGTGCTGTTGATAAAATTGCAGTCACGGCGTAAAGATGTCAAGCAACAGAGTGTAGCAATTTTAAGATAAGATAGAGACTGATAATCTATAAATAACAAGTTATTGAACATCAGTATTCTGTAAAAAGGGGAAATTAAATTTTCCTGTTTATAGAATACTTTAAAATTATTCAGAACTCCAATAAACCCCATTTTTGTTGACAAATAAAATTTAACCACTGCATAAAAACATGTGAGATGCAATTTTATTTAACTTTCGTGATATGAATGAATGTTGTATGAATTTGCTTATTTCTCCGAAACGAACGAGAAATATTTATTTTTTTCCACAATCAAAATTGTTGAATTCAAAATCTTTTCTTGTCAGAAATAATGCGGATGTGTAATGAAAGGCGTGATAGAAACAAGGAAGTATTTTACCTGGCTTCATATTAAAAATAGCAAGCATAGGAAAACAGCAAAATGGGTCATCCATTCACTTTTACAGTAATTACGACATATTTGTATTTTATTCTTTCTTTATCCTTTTCATAAAAGTAGCCAAACATAAATAAAAAGCACCATATACAAAAAAAAAAAAAATCGGAAAGGTTTCAGATTTTAAATTACGCCCAAAGGAGAGTTTTTTTAACATTTTTTGTATTACCTTTATTTATTACTTATCATGTTTTCCGCACTTAAACCATAAAATTTAGTTCAACAGCAAAATAATTTTAAAATGAGCATATATTTAGAATTTCCGACACAGTCACGCACGCTGGAGAAAAAATGTTTTTTTTTTTTTTTGTGTACAGTATTGCCATTGCTTGCTTTAAAATCTTTGAGTTTGTTAATTAAAAATTCCTTAATGTTTGACAAAATAGGAAGTAGACAATAAAACAAATTCCAAATTTGGGCTTCCAGATACCCATATTAGGGTGTAAACGTACGTTATTCAAATGGCTCTAGGTACCGTTGTTTTATCACAATGCGAGAAACCTACATACATTTATGTAGATTCTTCATTATTTGATTTCTTTAAATATAATACAGGCGATAATATTTGGTGGTAACAATTTGAAAAGTGAAACAGCGCTTTTAGTGAATCAACGCAAAATGCCGAAACGAAATTAATACTTCTTCTGGGCAAATTGCTCCTTTGGACTAATAAACAATTATGAGGAAATAAAATTTAATGAGCGAATGTGCCTAATACATATTAATTGTGTTAGGAAAACTAGTTTATAATTTTCGCGCATTTTTCACATTTTATAATAGACTAGCGGGCTGCAGCCAAAGAAAAATTTATAAGTTCTACGTATCCCTGAAAAGCAGATGTATAAAAGCAGTTCATTCCTTTCAAGCAACAACCAATTCGTAAATATTTTTTCTATTGTCAGACCTGAAAACAAAAACTTTTGACGCTTCATGTTAATACGTATAACGTCATTTAAATTTAATGTAATACAACAATATTTTTTCAATATTAATAAAAGAATTAACGCGGAAATAATATATCGTGCGAATTATGCTAATCTGAAACAAAATTTAGCCTTCAGCAGGTATTTATTTAAAATGCTTATACTAATGAACAATTTTCGACATAGAGTGACAAGCAATCTTCTTCAATGACAGAATTTGAACTGTCTATATGACCTATTCGACAATGAATATGACCTATTTTACAAAATATGACCTGAATATGTTTAATGTTTGGAAATGTTATTTTTACTTCATATTTTGTAAAACTCACAATTTTTTTATTAACAAAATCTACGATTAGAAAGCAAGCAATAGCAATAGTTTTCGAAATGAATTGTTTTTATCTCCAATGCACGAGACTGTTGCCACTAGGAGAAATGAGTGCGAAAATTAGTGTTTTCACAGTTTTTAATTAATATCTCGGATGATTAAAGTCGTACGAAAATGGTAACAGTTAAAATGGCTTCCCACGAATTTTTGAAATCGGGAATAATATATTTAATATTTGGCAGTGCTATTTTAATTTCATATTTTGTAAATTTCACGAATTTATTATTAACAAACTCTACGATTTGAAAGCGAGCAGTGGCAACACTTTTCGAAGTAAAGCAGATTTTTATCTCCAGCTCGGCTGTTGCCACTCGGAAAAATGAGGGTGAAAATTAAGTTTTTTATTAACACCTCAGCTAATTAAAGTCGTACGAATATGAGAATGGTCAAAATAGCTTCCCACAAATTTTGGGAATCCGGGAGTACCTCTCTCGAAATTCAACTCCCCACCATTCTGAAGGAGATAATGCCACAAACGAACAAACAGATGCGCATACGTTTTAATACTATAGCTTATTTCGTAAAAAGATAAATTTTAAAATAAACTAATAGAAAAGCAGTTACTAAACATTTGTAAAATACTTCGTAATTTGTAACTTGGAAATTTTGCCTCCAAAAACTGTTGTTTAATTCTTTCAGAGTCCCAAATATCATTTTGAGCGGCTAGTAAATAACTGAAATTTATTATTGGCTTAAAGGCAGTTATAGGAGTTTATTATTGGCTCTAACGAGGGCTGTAAAAGTAAGCAAGTACCAAAGATCTTATGAAACAATATGTTTCATGCCACCTCATATAAAACACATTATAGTTTATTTACGTTTATGGAAGAAATGGCAGATATTGTGTAAAATAATAAAATAATCTTATGTAATCATTAATTTGGAAGTGAAAAGATTTATTTTTATTCTTTATTTATGCACACACGCGTGGAGTTTTAAATTTTTCTTTTGACACATCTGAGTGATGCTGTCTTTTGACTACAAACAGACTTTTTTACCTCATTTTTAAGCTTTTCTCGCATTTTTGCTTTTATGGTCTTGTTTATAAAGTTCGGAACATTTACTAAATCTTTTGTGAAGCCTTCAGGTGGGAAGTTCCGATTTTATGAAGTGTCAATCTTTCTAAGAAATTAAGCCAATAGTCTAATCCAGGATTAAATCAACAGCCGAACATAATGGGAAAAAGAGTTTCTTCGCTTGATGTGTTTAAAATTACCTCACGTTGTCGTAAGGGATCTAAGTATCTTAAGGAGAATTGACCTGTCAAAGAATTTGTTGCTGATATATTACAAAGATGAGAGGTAAATCCAGTTACTGTATACTTCCTACTATTGCGTTGTATCGTATGTATCGTAATCATGATACACAAATTAGATCTTGATGTTGTTAACGAAACATGTAGTCACTGCTAAATAAAAGTCAAGTTACGTCCTTCAAAATAGGTTGTATTCTATAGAACAATAAGGCTGTCTTTTGCTTGGTATTGCATTATATGATATTAACTTATAAGGTATTTTTCCTGCCTTCTTCGCATGCCTTCGTGGTGTAATGGTCAGCACGCTCGGCGAGTATTCGAGAGGTCCGTGGTTTGAGTCACTTCGAGGGCAATACGCATTTTTCGTCTCTCCTGCTTCAAAATAACCTAATGTCTCTACAAGTGGCACCCGAACACAAAAAGGCGGTGGATGATGATTCTCCAATACCGGGATTTGGCGATTGGGTTGTCTGATCCCCAGTCGCCCTTTAAAAGGGGGAATATATAAGGTATTTCTCCCGCCTTCTTCGCATGCTTTCGTGTAGTAGTGGTCAGCATGCTCGGTGCGTATTCGAGAGGTTCGTGGTTCGAGTCCCGGCAAGGGCAATGCGCATTTTTCATCTCTCCTGCTTCGAAATAACCTAATCTCTCTAAAAACTCTTGATCTTTAAATCATGGTTATTTATATTTCTTAAAGGTCAGTTTAGCAAATACATTTAAGAATCTCTTACTTGACCCCTATTATGTCTCATCTTTCTAACACACATCTTGTGAATTTCTTATCTTCTGTTTCATTTTATTATTATTTATATAATTTTTACTATTCATTTTTATTATTAGGATTATATTTTTGGATAAGCGGCTAGTTGCAGTTTATGAGTCTTACATATTACACAGAATTAAAATATATTACAATAGTGAAAAAATGATAGAATTTTTAGCCTCGGAGATTCAGTCCTAATCTATCTAACTGTGCTGATCGTTGATCTAATTTTGGCTTGTAGTACACTCTCGTACCGAGATGATATAAAGCAAATTGGACACAAATTGATATGCATACAGGTTTCGACGGAAAATGCAAAACTTTACATTTTGGCTGCCAATGAATGAACGGTTGTCGCTACATCGTCGTCGGTGTGATACCAATATAACTGTCTTCCGACAGACAGGCCGACAACCAGAAGTGATAGTCTGGGTGTCATTTCATTTCATAGTAGGACCTTTGGTTGTCATCCGTCGCAACCTTACAGCACAGCGGTACGTCGACGAAGTTCTAAGGCCCGTTGTATTGCCTTTCATGTCACGCCACCATTGGCTTACATTTCAGCAAGATAATGCCCACAACAACACTGCGCATGTTTCTACGGCTTGCTTTAGTGCTTGCCGAACGTTACCTTGGCCAGCAAGGTCGCCGGAGCTCTCTCCTATTGAGCACGTTTGGAACATTATGGGCAGGGCCCTCCAACCAGCTCGGAATGTTGGTGATGTAACGCGCCAGTTGGACAGAATTTGGCGCGATATCCCTCAGGAGGACATTCGCAACCTCTATCAATCGATGCGAAGCCGAATAACTGCTTGCATAAGGGCCAGTGGAGGACTAACGCGTTACTGACTTTTTTCACTTTGTAAAGCTCTATCACTTCAATAAATCATCCAATTTTTCTCAAACTGTAATAATTCTTCAATTTTTATTGAAAATATTTTGAGTTTTACGTATTTTTGCATCGCCGCAAAACGAGAATTGAATTAATTGAATAAAAAATATATCTCTAATGTAATTCGAGGAAATAAGTTTAAATGAAACGCAACAAAAATGTGTATAATTTAATAAGCCGGGTTTTGAATAAAAAAGACAGGTAATATTCAACCATAGTATAAAAATATGTAAACACTTGTGATGATAGCTGAAATCTGGCTAAATATAGAAAACTATTAATGTCTCCAAAGCTTTGACTGACAGCAAAATGCGCACAATACTTTTTGTTGTTAGGTGGCTTGTGTGTTCCTAAATGGTGAACAGTACAGATAAATAAACAGAGTAACGTATATGAACTCGAAATGTACCTATATCAAAGTTATGAATTTTGTAATGCTCTTTTCTCATCATTTTACCAATAATATTGCCTAATTACCGATAAATTAAGAAGCAAAAGACAGATCTAAGTGAGTCTATTATAGGAGTGAAAATTAAATTCTCGTTTGAGGGGATTCAGAATAATTCGTGTTGCTTGTCTTCTAAACGTGCTGTGAAGAAATTTAGCGCAAACGTGTTATCGCGCAAAATAAAAATAATTGCTCACGCTACTTCAGTTTTCCCAGAACTTTCATTTATATTTTCTTTTGTCTTTTAATAAGCGTTCTTCTTAAAAATTAGTTCAAAGTTCTTTTCTTATTAGTTTTTACTTCGATAATTTTAGGCGATGCTAATTATCGTAGTGAATAACTTCGTTAACTTCTGATCTTTCGAATTCGCGCAACAGTTTATCCAAGAGGTTCTTAACTGCTCTTTAATGACTAATTAGTGTCTTCATGAAGATAGAAGAACTTCTAAAAGTGGATTACACAACTAAAAATACCTTCTTTTAGAAATTCACTTAGCTGTTCTGCGTTGATGCTAGAAAATGCTAGAAAATTGAGTTAAAAATCTGGCCAAATAAACTTACGCGGACTTAAGACTATTCAGTAATAAGAATGCTCATTATTAGTGATAAAAGTGCTTCTTTAAAACGCTTGTTACAGAAATATGGACAGTAATTAGATGAAATGCGTAATAATCATGAAGGAAAGTGAGATTAAAACTTTAAATCTTGCTTCTTATACTTCCTAAGCAATTTGACGCAATCTGTTAAAAATAGTTTAAGTACATGTATTTCACACAGGACGTCTGAGAATAGCTTTAAATAAAATTAAACTATGAAGCAAAATCTTAAAAAATATGATATAGGAAGTATCGATGAGAATTAAATTATTAGCCCAAAGGGGCAATTTGTTCAAAAGTGCTATTAATTTCGTTTCGGCATTTTGCGGTGATTGGCTATAAACGACGAATCACTTTTTAAATTGTTGCCACCAAATGTTAGAGCCCTGTGTTATATTTAAAGAAATTAAATAATGAAGAATATGCATAAAAGTATGTACGTTTCTTTCTTTGTGATAAAACGACTGTACCTAGAGCCATCAAAGTTTGAATAACATACGTCTCCACCCGAATATGGGCATCTCGGAAGCCCAAATTTGGAATTTGATTATATTATACACTTCCTATTTTCTAAAGCATTTATGAGTTTTTGATTAAGAAACTCAACGATTTCAAAGTGAGGAATGACAACACTATACGAAAAAAAAAACTTTTTTATCTCCAGTACGCGAGACTCTCGATCGGAAATTCTAAAGGTATGCTCTTTTAAATAATTTGTGATATTGTTGTTGAATTGAATTTTAAGTGCAAAGAACATGATATTTAATAAATAAAGGTAACACAGAAAATGTTTAACAAAACGCCCCTTTGAGCGTAATATAAAATCTGAGAGCTTTCAGATTTTTTTTTAATTCTTTGGTGAAATTGTAAAAAAAAATTAACTGATCTTGAAGTGACAGTGAATTTTCATTTTTATGGATTAATAATTTTTCTTTTTACTGTTCTGTATTCTTTTAATGCACGAACTCATCATAGCCAAGAAGAAAACAATACCTGTCATTGACCAAGAGCCTGGACACCTTATAGTTCTAGTTTCATGCATTAGAATCCACAGTGAGAAAAAGTGTGTATTTTTTAAATTATTTTATGTAAAATATTAGAGAAAAATCTACAGTGTTATACATTTTCTTTTCTTATAACTAATTTTTTCTTTTATGTTACATATATAATACATATTAATAAATAAATATTTTATTTAAAGATTATTTCAAAGCTATATATATATATATATATAATACTTGCTCTTATATTTCTCTCCCTTTTCTCACTCATTTTCCCGCTGAAAAAAGGGAAAATACGCGGCGTATCCTATTTCTGAATAGACGACTTAAATGATGAACATAGCACATTAAAAATTACGCATAAAAACAGTAATATTCTTATATTATGTACTTAAAATGACTTATCAATTTCAATAATCTTTTCACTTGTGCAAACCTTTTTGCTGTTTGTGCATGCGCGTGCATTCGGCATTGTTCTCATAAAATCACGTATCAGAAATTTCTAAATCATATGCTGAAATAACTACGTAGGGATATTACGCAAGGGGATATGGTATATATATATATAGAGGGAGAGAGAAAAAAACTTACGCAAGGGTACATAGTATAGTACATAGTACATTACATAGTACATAAATATATATGACCCATTTATATTAATTCAAGATGCTGCAAGAGCCATTTGTATTAATTCAAGATGTTGCTTGATAATAAAGTGCTCTTAAAATTTAGAAAAATCTCATTACAATAATTTGAAACAAACCATAAATTAAAGTATGAAAAACTGGTATATAGGCATTTCAAAAATGTAAATAAGTATGGTAAATTGTATTAGTAAGATTAACCCATTCCTCAACCGCAGTTTAAGAATTAAGTTAGAGATGGAAAATAATCATACACGGAATACATTCTATAAACAGTCCACACTTAATATTTAACTTCCACTTGTTAAGTGAAGAAAGGTGTTAAAGGAGTGTGTGAGATTTTTTATATGCTGACATCATAATCATAAACTGAATCTCATAATCATAATAATAAACGGAATGTCATAATCATACACGGAATATATGCTTTACATGCTGACGTCATAATCATAAACGGAATGTCCACGTGTTAAGTGAAGAAATGTGTGAGAGGAATGTGTGAGATTTTTTATATGCCGACGTCCAGCAAATTCACAAGCAAAATGTGTGAATACTCTTCAAAAAGTAAATAAATTATGCTTATCCATCGAAAAATCTTGACTGTGAAAGTGACGAATGTCTTATATAATACAGATGTCGTTCACTGCGACAGTGGACTCGCAATGATGCATCATTTAACATTTTATAGAAATAAGCGCTAATTAGCGATTAGCACATTTTAAAGCAAAATAGTTTATTGAAAAACAGCTATTCATCATAATCCAGTATCCTTATTAAGTGTACAAACGTAATAAAAATCCATATACTTTTGCCAATAATATTATTTTTATTCATTATAAATGAATTTTTTATTGTCTTGTTAGTTAAATATTGATGAGTTCATTTATGGTTAACTCAAAACGTTGCGCCGGTTTTTTGTAATCTACATATTCCAAAAAGGCTTATGACTACCAACGTTCAACCTAGTTTCGAGTCACGGGGCAAAAACGCCAACTGCGTGTGTCGATGTAGAATAACTTGGATTTCAGCCAGTGTTAACTGAAAGGTATTCCATGAAGGCCTACCTCCTATTAGACAGATGACACTCAAGTAAT
Source organism: Stegodyphus mimosarum (assembly GCA_000611955.2). NCBI lineage: Eukaryota > Metazoa > Arthropoda > Arachnida > Araneae > Eresidae > Stegodyphus > Stegodyphus mimosarum. The sequence goes on along the minus strand of KK120909.1, from coordinate 46,333 downwards.
TTGTCATAATGTAATACTTTTATCTAAAATAAATTCCTAATGGGAATAAATATCTCTAACCCTTTGGCTTATACAATAATCAGTAAAGGGAGTTTTGGCAATATTCCATAATATTTATTATTATTTCAAAATATATTCTACGATGACTGGATCCCTGTACAAGTTTAAAGATACCGGCATTTCTAACAGATAAACAAAGAGTTTAATTTAAAATATTGCAAAATATAAATGTTCATAAATAAGGTAAGTTGTCAGGACTGCGTGTTCGGTGCATATTCTTGGCAAACATCTTCGTGAACTCCTTAAATCCTGATCTGGAACAGGGAGCTGAATGCAGCTATGTTCTGTGGTAGAATATTGTGATTACGTGGTAGAAGAATTGCACTTTAAAGGGATTTAAAATCCTCTTTTATTAAATCACAATTATTTACAACCACTTCCCAACGCGGGAGGGATATAGAAAGTAGAGACCGCACTTGGGCCTAAAATGAACAATCAAATAAATTTAAACTAAAACTAATTAGAAATTAAATAGTCGTTGCTCACAGAACTATAACGCGAGGTAGGCCTCTAAACTAAATGGTGCGTAGCAAGATTTAACTAATACTGACGCACTTGGAATTACTTCAATAAGTGATCACGTAAAAGCGCTACGGCTGAGAATTTAAATACTAACTAGTCAGGCGAACGTCGAATAGAGTAACCGTGGTCTGAGACTAACAGCTCTCTCACACTAAGAGGTTCCTACCTCTCATTTAAATAGAACTTGGCTCCACTTCAAATTAGAATAAAGCTGAAACGCGCGCTTCTTCTAACGAGAAGTTGAAATAAGAACAGACAGAAAAAGGCAACTTAAAATAAAACTTTGTTAGTTTAACTAAAACCTTACAAAGTCTGCATTTATTTCCGAGGTACACACTTTTCTTTAAATTTCGTTTTCAGTGTTAAATTGTTAGTTTAACTAAAACCTTACAAAGTGAAAGAATATTTACCGGAATAAAAATTAGATAGCTGTCTCAAATCATATTTCATAGCAAGATTGAATGCAAATCGGAAAAAACTGGAAAATTTCTAAAAAATAAAAACTCTTAAAACTATAAGTGTATGTGAAGTAATTATGTTCTTCTCAAACAGTTGTTGGTTGCAGTATTTCACATAAGTTGCTTTTACTTCATTCTTATAGGTATTTTTAATTTAAAATTTGAGATTGTTTGTGTTAGTTTCAGAAACACTTTTCTAAAACAACTTGGATATCTTTATGGATCATGCTTGTATAAAAAGGAGTACAGTACCACACTGAAAACAATGAAACTCACTTATATGCAGTACTACTTTTAGGGTCTTAATAAGACAAAATAAAATCAAAATGAAAGAAAGGCATTGTTTTTAAAATGATTTATACAAAATATGTAAATCAGTTATGTCTTTATAATAGAGTGAAAACTATTATCAAAAATAAATGTATGCTATCTTTTAAATAATGTTTTAACTTTGGGAAGCTCGTTTGTATCTTTGTAAATTGAGAGGTGGTAACGAAGTATAAATGATTTTGATAGGAAATCGATAACAAACGTTAAGAAAAGTGACAGACACGTAGCAAAATGTTTTGAAATGTAATTAAGTGTTGTTTACAGAAATGATCAATAATTAAATTTTAAATAAAATTTAGTGATTGTTTTAACTAGAACATTAAAAATGCCAAGACACACGTAATATTCCCTCTTGTAAATAAAAATTCAATTCGAATAAACATGATATTCAGGTTCTGGGATCCGTATCATCCAATTAAAAGCCAAATTGATTAATGTTTCACCTTAAATCTTAAACAGTACAGTAAATTCAGAACAGACACATTCACTTATGCTAGAAACGCATGATATTCACCAAAGCAACATAAAATCATCTATTGATCTTAATTAGCACTTTTCTGTCTAAAACTCAAAAGCAATATTATTTTATGCACAGTAATTTTCCAGACGTGAGAATGACTGCAGACGCTTTCAAAGCAGCAGCAAAAATTAAAATTCTTGAAAGTTTAAATATAAAAATGCCATAGCTTTTAGACTGTAAAATGTTTTAATTTTTTAGTTAAAATCTAGACATAAAGTAGAAATCTTGTAAGATCTATATTCTGTTATTCCACATAAACTAAAAACAGATCCTGTAATGAACCTGGCGAATTCTCGCATAGGCCTAAATGAATTACCGGCACAGAAGAAGGGTGAAAAGTAACCCTTTATTAATTCAAAGTTTAACAGAAGAGCACGATCTTCGTGCGTTACAAAAACACAGTCAACTTCGTAGAGTCATTAGGTTATTTAGAAGCAGGAGAGATGAAAAATGAGCAACGTCTTCGCGGACCACGGACATCTCGGTTTCGCGTCGAGCGTGCTGACCACTACACTGCAAAGGCATGCGAAGAAGGCGGGAGAAATACCTTATACACTTCTATTTTCAAAGGGCGACTAGGGATTAGGGGCCCCAATCGTCAAATCGTGGTGGTGGAGAATCATCATCCACCACCTTTTTTAGTTCGGGCGCTACTTGTAGAGTTATTAGGTTATTTATAAGCGGGAGAGATGAAAAATGAACAACGCCTTCGCCGGGAATCGAGCCACTGACCTCTCGGTTACGCGTCGAGCGGGCTGACCACTACACCACGAAGGCATGAGAAGAAGGCGGGAGAAATACCTTATAACTAGCGGTGAAGCTTAAAAATCGTAGAATATAATTCAAGACGAAATCTAAAAAAAATAGTGCTGGATTAGCACGTTAAATTACACCTAACAGGTTGATTCACAAAAACCTAATAGGCTTGACGATAATCCGAAATGGCCAAAAGGCTTACTAGCGTAACAGCGAAATAGCAACGAAACGTGCCCTGGCTAGCGAAAACACGCTCTGAATACACTCTGAGATTCCCCCGTTAAAATATTTACTTCACTTAACTTTAAATTTACATTCTGGAGAGAAAATAATAGGTGAAGTTGAGAAGTTCAGGAAAGGTATCAAAGTTAAAATAAGTTTGTTATGCAAAATAAGGTAAACTCTGCAATCTATGACTTCATTATTTCTACCTTTGTTGAATCCAAGTCTGAATTTTATGGTTTTTTGAATATAATCTGATATTGTTCATCAGTAGCCGAACAAGAAAGGGGGTTGACCACTGACAGCAATAATAGGATTCAAAATCCCGGCGAAAGGGTGTTATTGTGAAAGTTATTGTGGTTTTCTCCTTGCATAACTCATATGTTTGTCAGTTTCCCTAATTAAGGCCTCTGTAAAATACATCCTCTCTTTCGTTTTATTTACTATATTAGATTAAATTAAAAATTGGTGTGAATAGTTTTACTTCTAATTTATTGCAATTAATATACTTTTATTTTCAATTCTCATACTCAAATTCTAATCTAAATTTTTAAATTGTTTTCAGAAAGTACTTTCTAAATCATTTAATCTCCTTATGATTTTTTGTTGTTGTTTAATTTCATATGCGTCATACAAATGGCTATGACACTGGTGTACAGCCATACATAAATATATTCCAAGGGGTTTGCAATGAGAAAAAAAAAGAGATCTCTATAATTGACTCTGAGTAAATGAAGGTTAAAAATGCTGTACTTTCTTAGGCTTTTTACTTATTTTCTTATATACGTATATCAGGAACAAGAACTAACTTTCCGTAGTTTTCCATGAAATCATCTTTGTTTATAGTGTATTCCTTTTGATGGTAGTATAATGTTTTTCCATGTGAAATAACTTAGCCATATTGGAAAATTATATGACGATAAATTTTGCCACAAGTAAACCTATGTATGTAACAGAAACTCTTACATTATAATGCTGTCGAAAAGGAATCTAGCATCTGATATAACAGTCAAATTGTTCAAGGACAATGTTGTACATTGATGTTAAAGCCTGTAAAAGCAATTTCCACAAGAAATTGAATCTCGTTGTTGGAAATAATTCGATCCATTTCAAGCTGCTCGATTCTTGCCGACATTTCAGACGTAATCGTTGATAGTGGGTAATCAATGAAAGGTATTGCAATGGAAACCGCAAATGAAATCCAATTTCAGCTATGCTTCTGGCAATAATTCGATATGTTAAGGCTCCACATCTATTTGAGTGGAGCAGTTACGGTCTGCCGTACAGTTGGTCTTCTATTCGTGTTACTATTTTTGGCCTATCAAATCCTTTACAACAGCCGTGAAAGCATTCTTTTTACCACCTTCTCTACTTTTGCCAGTGTGGCACAATATGCATTAAATATATGAAATTTATATTTAATCCTTTGCTCGTTTAGAAGTATTATTTATTTATTACGAAACACGTTTTAAATCTGTAAAATATTTTTAACGTAGGTCTTTAAAGTGAATTTTCTAATGGGAAAGATATATCATCATCTATAATTAATTACATTGTAGAAGACATTAGGTATTTTGAAGCAGGACAGATAAAAATGAGCAATGTCCTCGCCGGGACTCAAACCACGGACCTCTCGACTACGCATCGAACGTGCTGACCACTACATCACTGAGGCATGCTGAGAAGGTGGGAAAAACACCTTATATACTCCCACTTCTAAAGAGCGACTGGGAATTACAGGAACCAATCGCCAAATCCTGATGGCAGAGAATCATCATCCACCACCTTCTTTAGTTCGGGGGTCACTGTAGACATTAGGATTTTTTGAAGCAGAATTAAATTAAAAAATGAGCAATGCCCTCGACGGGACTCAAAGCACGGACCTCTCAAATACCCATTGAGCGTGCTGACCACTACACCATGAAGGCAGGAGAAATGCCTTATAACATTCTTACGTTATATGCGTCTACAACCAAAATAAGTTCATATATTTATATTTTTAACAGTCGAATAATTGAGAATGTAAATTATCCTTGTTGGTCAAAAATGTGTTTACTCCAAACTGCTTTCGACTCTTTCAATTTTGAGATATCGTCTATGTACACTTTTCATTACAAAGGCTGCCTTCCACCAAATAATATTAATCTTTGACATAGTGTTTTATGATTGATTATATGACTGAATATACTATTCCAAAGAAGTGATCAAATTAGTTATTATTAAAGTTTCGCTAATGTTTGTTTCCAGCTTAACTCAGCTTAAAAATAAGTGAACTTCATTACCATTTGTAAGAATGGAATCACAATGTAGCATAACCAAAAGCGCAATGTTGTGAGACTAATAATCTCTGGATATTCAATTTAAAGCGGACTTAGCAAATCTGAATGTCATACAGGCAGTGATAAGTAATATAATTTACAAACGACTTGTGCACGGAGACAGTCGTGTTCAATTAACAGTCTAAAGGTGGCCACCGTAGCTGCACGAGGAACATTCGGAACACCTTGGGGATTGGTGCTAAGAACACTGCAGGTTTAGTGAACAGGCACTGTATGAAAGGATTTCCTGAAGATTCTTTTAATCACCAAATTTGAAAAATGAAAGGGCAACTATTTTAATTGCATGATCAAGAAAATGTTGGGGAGCTGGCAGAAGTATCCGGGGTTTATTAATGGTCTGCGAATTAATCGGGGCCTGTTTGTTGGAAGATGGAAAAATAACTACAGTAGACTATTAATGTAAACTAAAACTATCATTAAAAATTTAAAAGCGAAAAATAGATGAGTTAACAACATTGAAAGCAGATTAAAGCTTTATTAAAGCTAAGATTATTAAAGCTTAACAGAAATCAAAACTTGTGCCCGTATCCAAACTAAACCATTTTAGTGTCTTAAATAAAGAAATTGATTTACACATTAAAATGGGTTGTCAGCCGGAGATTACAGATATCTACTTAACTAAGCATTGACTCAAAACTTTTAATTGCGCCATATAACTTTGGTTAGCAAAATAGCTAATGTAGGAATATCAACTTAACAAAGCTGGGCAAGAGTAAATAAAGCTGCAAGAGCCGCTGCCAAAGTATCTCTACATAAGATTTTAAAAAACATTCTTTTTTAAAATAGCCGAAACTCATTTGCATGCTGATGAGGGCTAGCGAATTGGAGTTATAGTAAGATCCAAATCATTAAACAATGGGTTAATTAATATAAAATACTCTATAATTTAACTTAATTACTTCATTTCTAATAGGATAGTCTTACATTTTTATAGTGCATTCTATTTGTTTTGAATACTGATTTAATTTAAATAACCAAATGAACTTATTCTCCAGATTAAACTACTTGAATAAATACATCATTTATAAACAGTACTTTTTGTTAATTATAATATGGGTTCTTACTCTTTTACTTTAAATTACCCTCGTATTAATATGGATATTTAGTTAACAGTGGTCGTCATCCCGGATATTACTTTTGTTAATAGCGAATTTACTATAGAATTTTCAGCATGAATGCTTCATGAGAACTTTTTAATTACAGTTTCGTCATTCTGTCTCAGTGAAGTCTAAAACCTTTTAAATGAAATCTAATTACCTCGCAGCGCTGCAATGGGGCAAAAGATTCTAGCTTTCGAAAAGAACAGAAACATTTTAATTTGTAATTTAATTGAAATTATTGTTTACTGGTTTAAAGGAATGCATATATTTTAACTAATTTCCTTTTTTCTGTACTATTTCTGCAAATTAAAATCTGGTTAAAACTATCAAAATGAAACATCGTCATTGAGACAAAATCTAATCTATGAGCTTAGTGAGCCAGCTAAAGTTTTTAAAAAAATAAAACATTTATAAATAATTTTATTTCACTGCTTTACAGAAAAAGTTCAGAAGTAGTATAAAGACATATGTATAGTTTTTATAAAGCAGGTAAATGATTTCAAACTATAAACCTTCACACTGCTTTTTTATATGGCTGATAAGTTATAGAAAGCAAGTTATATTTATCTATCCTTGACAAAGGATTCCTTTTTTACTTCAGTCATCAAAGGAAATAGACCACGATTATTTATGTTGCAATACTTGGTGACCAACTAATTCATTTCGTAGTAAATAGAAACTGGAACTTTACTTTTAGCGTTTACTTTTTATGGTGATAATTAGAAGGTCACTGTGACGACATGTACCTTTTTGCAACAGACATTCAATCCATGTGCTTTGTTGTAGTAGCTAATTTATTTTAGCAATTTACTGAATCTTCGTAAAACATCAGTTTTTGACGCTTATTTATTGAATTGCAAATGTCTGATAGAGATCTATGAGAAAAAACATATCTAAAATTTCAGGACTTTAAAAACGAACTGAGAAATCAATCATGAATAAAATACTTTTTTATAATAAATAACTTTCTCTTCCAATCACATATTATATATCACCCAACGCGAAAACTTAATATTGTATATAACATACAGTTAAACGCGAAACCCAATTACATATAGAACATACTAAGAGTAAGTGGCCAGAATATCAACATTTAACTGTTAGCGTAAAGATGTAGGCCAAATGAACTATTTTTGAGTGGAATAATTATAGATATAACATAGAACTCGGCAGGTAAATTTTGACTCTAATTACCGGATTATAGCTTAACAGCAGTATGTACAGTAGTGCATATTTCGCATTATCTTTGTTAATGACTGAATTTGGTTGTTCTTAATTACACAGGATGCATTACATGAAATGGCTGCATTAATAAGTTTAGATTTTATTTAGGACATAGTTCTATCTTATTCACTCTAGTTTCTATCTGAATTTAACGAATTGTTTAAATATAGGTCAACGTGGGCTCGACTGGTAGCATAATAGATAATGCTAGGAGCTCTGAAATGTATGTTTACTGTTAACAGATACTTAAAAATTTATGGCTCTGAATCATCCCTTTCGATACGTACATGTCCATTAGAAGTTCCATTCCTTTCATAGAAGTGTGTTGGAAAAAGACCATGTATTTTTAAATTTTTAGAAAAATTTAATGTGAACGCCACATAACTTCCTCGTACGGCCTCTTAGATTATAGACTTTTTCTGCTGCAATTCACTCAAACTTATTTCCACAAATTATTATAATTTTATTAACCGATCTCTGAAGGTACTTTAAAACATGAAGGTTGACATCAAAAATTGCAAATTCTGATATTAAATATGCCGGTTAATTTTTCTCGTATGGTTGTTAAATTTCTTAAAAGTTTATTTTTACGTAACGAGAATATAACTTTCCAGAATATAAATATGCTGCATTAAAAGGGACGCTGCGTTAAAAGTTAATTTCGATATTTGTCGAAAATTAATTCTTTTTTTAAATTTGGCATTGCCTAAACATAAATATTTTCATCTTCTCTAATTGAAAATATGTGCTTACGACCAACGACTGCGAAAATAGAGGCCGGATAAGGACTTTTACGCCGGGTAAAGTGGTGGGTATAGATATATTATACGTTCGGTAATGCCGATTGCAATAAAAAAGAGAGATTTACAACTAGATGTTATAGCAGACCCATATACCAAATGTCGACGTTGTATTGTTTTTGAGTTATGCGAGATATAAACACACGTATGTACGTATAGACGTCACAAAAATCTGTTTTGTATCCATTTACGATATTTTTTTAAAACAAAATTCGTTTATTCTGTCCGTACGCACAGATATCATGTAACAAAAATCGTCCAAATGCATTCGGTAATGGTCAATATGGATATTTCTGTTGGAACAATGTACCAGAAATGTTTCGCAATTACAATGCTTCCTTTTGAGTTAGTAGATAGATCGGAAACTTGCGTTCTTGGCTTATTTATTTCCATTTTTCTGTCATATTTTTATGCTTATTCGCTGTGCAGAAAACTTATTTGTAGGAATTTGATGATTAAGTGGCAACTCTTGGGAATGATGCATTTTGCATTGCTTCCTTTGCCAATGCGATCTCCATATTCTTCATGCTCGTGTCATGTACTACATGCATAATTTAGTTGAGATGTTTTTTCAGAAATGAGCAAAATAAAAACCTAATCTTGACAAACCTGAATTATTGGAAAATAATATTCTATTTCAGAAGTTGCACTAATTTCTGAAATAGAATCAGTCTAATTCATAAAATCAGTCACTAATTTCTGAAATAGTCGTTTGGCTGTTTTATGAAAATCATTCCAATTAAAACTTCATTATTCCACTAATCCGAAATGTTTTATATTTCATCAGAAATTACTGAAATATCGAACTTTGTCAAGTAAAAATAATATTCTATAAATTCTGTATAATTTTCTATGCTATATTATATAGTAAATTTTCTATATTTCTCATACCTTTCACGGTATGAGCACTAAGATACGCAGTTTCTCCCTGCACCAATATAAAAACTGCTGTAAGGATTCTGTGAAAAAGTAATTTAACATTGTATATAATAAAACCATTTCTTATCTATCACTCTTTATGAGATTCCTTTTTGCTGTTTTTTCCTCAAGAAAATATGCTTAATCTCGCTCTCTCTCTCTTTATATATATAACTTTCCTGGACTGTTAAAATCCTTCCCCTTTAGTTGATTTGTCATTACGTCAGAGATGTTTGAAGATATATTTGCCAAAATTTGACGGGGTTCCTATAAGAGTCTTTACTTAAAATCTGTAAAGTAAAGTATGTATTAGGGTTGAGAATATCTCAGCCTCTATTCAATAAACTTCCAATAATCAAGAGCAACAACAACAACAAAAAGGGAAAAAAAGCTAAACGCTTCGTAAGTAATCACAACTTGGTTTTTGTTGACTCACTCTACATTTTGTTTGAGCAAAATCTCGCTTAATCCCTTCCCAAAAGATTCTGAGCACTGAAACAATTTATCTCCGTTTAAAGAAGGTAGCGCAAAAAAATGAAAGCCAAGCCGCTGTGGTAGCAGCTGAGCAAACACGATTCCATGAGGCATCAAGCCGTATGCCTTCAGAGAAGAGTTTGTTGCGCCCGTGAAAATTACCCTTCGAAGGTTGTTTTATGCCGGGTAAACAGAGGATAAAACAAAATAGTAGCACCTTTTAGAATTGCCTTCGAAATACCTGAGAATATCACGAAATTAATCCCCACGGAAAGGATCACTTTGGTTGGGATACAGCTTCCACCCAAAATTAGAAAGGTGAGATTAATGGAAAAGAAATTCTGCGTTGAAGGAGATGAAAAGTGGCATTTTCCAATTACTTGAGAAGTTTGTGAGGCCTTTTTTTCTTTCCAAAACAGCAAAGGTTTGTATGTGGCCTATTATTCTTGTAAGCATTGCCCATCATTCATTCACTGAACATAGAATATATATTTTACTTTCGTTCAAACTGAATTAAATAAAATTTTATAATAATTAGTATGAAATTCGCGAACACGAGACACCGTATTTTCATCTGATCTTAAATTGTGAGAAATGCGCTAAATTTTAATTGACTTTTATTAAAATATAAGCTAAATATTCTCAGTTCAGCTAACGTAGTTACATTTTATCGTTTTGATTCGAATTTAAGAAATGTGCAATCTGTATTAACCATTTTTTATAAAATCTCTTCTTAACAGTTTAAAGATTGTTCTAGATCTGGATGTTTTCATTAATCTCAAATCATGGCGCAGGCAAAAAAAGGGGAGCGTTATTTTCAAGACCTTTACATAGTCTTCCAAATTACAAAATGTTTGATCTTGCATTAAATCGAATCATGTATGGCAAATAAATGTATAATTTTGTATAATGCGCTGTTATACAAATTACGAGACTAATTTAGAAAATTCAGTCTTCATTGTAAGATATGTAACAGTGTTTTCGATACTATTTTGTAGAGGCATAATTTGCTATTTGTACACCATGGTTTGCTGATTGAAAAAGAGCAAATCTTGTATCCAGAATCCTAGAGTGAAAGAGTTTTAATGATTTGTGAATATCCCAAACTGACATAACAGGATATGTACTATGTAGAATTGGACAAGGAATTATATGGAATTGATTATGAACGATTGACTAGGACACTACAGTATGAACACTCATTCTTTAAAAACAGAACATCTGAGTTTCTGAATGCTTTGATCAAGCACGTGGTACACTACAACTACAATCCAGTTGCCGGTATTGCCGGTAGCGTGCCAATACACACGATAGTTAGTTTTCTTGGTTTTCAAGACATTCATTTACAGAAAAGGCTGGCAATGGTTATGTACTTATCCATTAGGAACGGAAAGTTAGTCCACTCTGGACTAACGTTCCGTCTGATAAGCTTTAATTAGCAGTACAGTATCTCATCCGTGTATCTATGGCTCATTGCAGAAACGTAACGTTCTTGTAAGTATGCAGCTGGTGGACCATTTATACAACTTGCTCTGTAGAAACAGATCACTGTTCGATAGAAAGAGCTATATTTCATATTCTGACCCTAAATATTTTGAGAACAGGAATTCAAATAAACGCTTGACTCAACAGTGAAATGAACTCGTTTTCTATCATTTACATTGTAGAATGAATTTTATGTTAATTAGCCAATTATCTTATTATTTTATCTGTACTTTCATTTCTACTTTCGTTAGATCTCGTGATAGATTGAGAACCTGAGTCAAAGTTTGTAATTGATCTTTATTTTGTTTAATTAATATTTTAATTTTACTTGAAATTTTTTCTGTTTTCTCATGCAGTGTAGATGTTCTGCTTTCGGTTATTACTTAGATATAACAGTCATGCCGACAAATGAATAAAGAGTTTTCTCTTTTAATCTTCTTTTAAGTTTGCGGCATTCCACTTCGAAATTAAGGCAGAACGATAAACGTTTGACTGCTTCAACAGATCCAGGAGTTAATATTTAGAGTAGTACAGAATCGTGTAGAGTTCTCCTGACAATGTACACTGAAAAAAGGACTGTTCTATATCTCCCGTTCTACTGGGCGTATTAACGGAATTCAACTTGCGTTTTTCATGTCTCGAAAGCACAACTTAGAATATGTATTAGATTTTTATGTAGTATTGCTCTAATATAGGTATTTTGACATAAAATCGGACTTTTCTGAAATGATACCCCAATGCTTTTTCCATTTTTCGATTTTATAACTCAAATTATGCTAAACTGCCAAGTTTTGTAAAAATCGCACGAGTAGTTTTTAAAAACTTTAATCTCAAAATTTTAGCTCCTCAATATTAATTGATTGTGGTATATATCTGTTAATATCTCTTTTTTTATTAAACTTATTTGATTCTTCCTTTCGAAATTTAGGTTCATTTCTGATAAAATTCGTCCATTTTTTATGCTTTATTTTTAAAATTCCTATTTTTAAATAATTTTTATAAATTTTTCAAAAACCATTTTGAATTATAACCTGCAAAATTTTTAACCTCATCTTAAAGCAGATGTATTTCTAGGCACACCTGCAAAAAATTAGAGTTTTTTATTCAAACTTTTTAAATATATATGAATTTACATGCTGCACACATTTTGAAATTCGGCATATTTGTTACAAGCGATAATAACGTCTAATGTGTTTTACGCACTCTGTTAAAATTATTTGAAAGTATGAATGATAACATTTTCTCCGCTTGTCTAGAATGAAAAAAAGGAAAGGAAATTAGGTTGCTATAAATTAAGAAGTTCGCCAATAGAATTATTCTTGGCACAAATTGAAAAAATGTGTCAAGATAAATTTTTGAATTTCTCCTTAGATTTCGCATCAAATTTTACAAAATTTAATATTTAAGCATAATTTCAATCGTAGAATCGAAATATTTAAAAGAAAATTGCCATGCCACTTCGGTGAAAGTCCGATTTGGTATCAAAATATCTATATTAGAACAATGCTTTATATAAAATAAATATCCTAAGTCGCGTTTTCCAGACATGAAAAAAGCAGTTTGAATTTCATCAATCGGCGCAGTAGAACAGGAGAAATAGAACTATCTCCTCTTTTTTCCCTCTTGTGCAGTTATACTTCAGATGTGACATCACTTCGCTTTGTTGCTTAAGGTAAAAGCCACTATCCCTAGTAAGTAGTAATTAGTATGACTCGGTTTATGAAATATGTCAAAGCATTCGAGGACTATCTGCCTAATCGGAGGGATGCCTTCGTAGACGACTTTCTAAACGAAACTGGCTCTCAAAGATTCAATTCACTGCTTTAGGCACTGCAGAATGGGATTTCATTTGTTCCCTAGTTGTTCTTATAACATTAACCGAATGATAACATTAATGAATGAGAAAACTTGTGCTTCAATATAACAATGGAAAATAACTAATTTAATATACATGTAAGTATAAACATGCAAATAGTTTCCTTCACAGTATTTAATTAGAGTAAATGTCATTAACATTGAAATGCTTGCAAGTTTCTTTTGGTTTATTTTATTATGGCAAAACTTTCTAAGACTATCAAGAGAAAGGATGCCTTCATGAAGGACTTTCTAAAGGAAACGGGCTCGTATTCACGTTACACACAGGAAAAACCACAAAAATCCCATGCCGTTCGCCTAAAATCGAACCCAGGCCGAACTACCAGAGTTTAGCGATTTTACCGCTCGGACGCTGGTGAGGAAATGTCTGCAAGTTCAAAAATGAATCTTCATAACGTTTCTGAATATTACTTGATAACCTGCTAGTAAATGTCATCTTAGGTCACCGATACTGCAACTTGAATTTTATCGTCAATATCCATCTATGCGTTAAATTCCTCACAAATCATGTTAGTTGAAGGCATTGCATTTTCGTCTCCAACTTCCTCTACTTCTTCATTTAGAAAAAGATTGTAAACCAATTTTTGATTATCTCTTCTGAGATACGGTTCCATGATATTTTCAATAAATGCATTGTATCAGGAAGTTTCCCTTTCTTACGCATTTGCCTTTATATCCATATAACTAATGTCGTAAGGGAGTCTGAACTCACGGCAATAATATTTTTTTCATCGCTGTAATAATCTATTAAACGCATAGCTGAATGCCAGCTTTGGCATTTTCTGATATCAGTATATTTAAGACAAGTATTTACATCAAGCGCTGAGCAGTTGTCAAAAAGACGAAACATTGCATTCTTCAGTTCAATATCCAATTCATATTTAAAATTTATTCCTTAAAATTTACTGATGTTTTCTAAGTTTCAAATGATATCTATAGTCCACTGGTGAACTAATTGCTTCTTTAAAGCTTCGGAAATGTTTCCCTTTTCCGTTTACTAACAGTTTTCTTTAGCTGACAGACATAACATAAAATGATAAAACGATCTTTCAATATTTCACAAACGCATATTTATTTAAAACGAGCTTTCTTTTTTAAGAAAATAAGTATTCTGAGGCAAAGCCAGATACTATAGATCTGTTTCGTTTGCATTACAAATGTTTTCAAGACAGCACTTTGTACTCAATTAAGGCCATTCATTTAGCATTCCTGTTTCTGCAGCAGGTAAGTAAATGTCTTAGAATTTATTCATTATTAATCGGTTTGTAAACAGTTTTTTTCTTTGACTGGCTAAGCCAGACATGTATTACTATAAAATCATTTTTCTTCATTTTTAAGGTTAATTCTGCAGCTTTCTCCAGTACCAAAAGCCAGTTAATTATCACATTCTTTTCTCGAACTTTTGTAAACGGAACTTTCAGTGCTTTCTCAATATTGCGATTTTTCAAATGCTTATTGCATTTCACTGCATATCCGTATCATATCGATTTTGCTTTGATTTCCTAACAATATCTTTACGATTCTTTAAAATATTGCATAAGAGAGTATGATAAACATTTAACACAACAACAGAGTTTCCATTGAGTGATTTCTGGGAGCAGATCGTAAATCTGATCGTAACCGTCTATTAAATCGACTTAATCTCTTAGGTCATCATACATTTTAATGGTTTTTACAGTATTAAAGTTATCAAAAGAGAAAAAGGTAAACACAAACAAACAAACAAAAATCTGAAAGTTTTCAGATTTTACATTACGCCCAAAGAGGCATTTTTGAACGTTTTGTGAGTTACCTTTATTTATTAAATATCATGTTCTTAAACCATAAAATTCAGTTCAACAGCAATATCGTAAAATAATTTTAAAATGAGCATATCTTTAAAATTTCCAATAAACAGTCTCGCGCGCTGGAGACAAAAATGTTTTTTTTTCGTACAGTGTTGCCATTGCTGGCTTTGAAATCCTTGAGTTTGTTAATCAAATATTAGTTAAAGTTTTGCAAAATATGAAATAGATAATCAAACAATTTCCAAATTCCATATTTGGGCTTCCAGATGCCCATATTCGGGTGGAAACGTATGATATTCAAAATTGGATGGCAATAGGTACCGTTGTTTTATCACAATGAGAAAAATATACAGGGTGTTTATGAAGTCCCGGACCCATTTTGATGTTTAATAACTCATAAAATAATAAAGACAGATTAAAATTAATAACATAAATGGTTAGATAGACTCAAAACGTTTCATGACCCTTGTCAATGAACTTCCGCGCGTGCCCACTTCGTCGCACGGAGAATATCAAGTCGATATTCAATTTCACGCCAGGTACCGGCAAGCATGTCGGCATCCCAAAAGGCTATTGCGGTTGTAATTCTGGTTTTTAGGTCATCCATGTTCGACACTTTCCTTCTGTGAACGTTGTCCTTTACAAATCCCCAAAGGAAAAAGTCCAGCGGCGTTATATCAGGTGATCTGGGTGGCCAAGGAATTGGGACTCCTCGCCCAATCCATCTTCCTGTAAAATGGTCGTTCAAAGAACTACGAACGATGGTACCCCAATGAGCTGGTGCACCATCTTGTGGCAAAAAGACATGTGGCTGAAGCTCTTCTAGTTGTGGAAATACGAATTTTTCCAACATATCTAATTATACGACTGATGAGACCATTTTTTCTGTAAAAAAGAAAGGCCCAATGACTCGGTCGTGCATTAGTCCACACCACACATTAACCGTTGGGAAATCCCTTTGTGCCTCACGTTATTCATGGGGGTTTTCAGATCATAATTATAATTAATAAGCAATTAATAAGCAGACGATATTTAAAAAAGTACAGATATTTAGGCTGGAAAATGAAAATATCTGAAATTAACCACACGCTCAGACGATATTTACAAAAATAAGGATATTCAAACGTGAAAAGGAAAATATATAAGTTATTTCATCAATAAATGGCATAAGTTTGTTTATATCTTCATTATTTTATGAGTTATTAAACATCAAAATGGGTCCGGGATTTTATAAACACCCTGTATATACATTTATGCAGATTCTTCATTATTTAATTTATTTAAATATAATAGAGGGCTCTAATATTTGATGGTAACCATTTGAAACGTGAACCGACATTTAGAGTGAACCAACGCAAAATGCCAAAACGAAATTAATAGTCCTTCAGCCCAAATTGTCCCTTTGGACTAATAAAACTAAAAATGACTACAAAGAATAAAGAATGAGCTCTTTCTTGACCAGAATATTCATCAAAATTTAAAGCTCAAAAACCTGTGAAAAGATTTTTGGCACATTTAAAAAAAAGGTTAATCTAGAATTCCACGTATGTTAAACTGATTAGTCCAGCAGATCCTCAAAAAACATGGATAACGTGTACATAGTTGGCTTAATATAAAAGCAAATATGCCAATTTAAAATTAGGCAAAGAAGCAACTTCAGCTTAACGAAGAATGTTTTTGAAGAAATTATTTTTTTCAGAAGGGAAAAAAATCTGAATATTTTTGTTCACCTGAGAGAAGGAATTTGTGTCGGATTGCCCTCGAAATCACTGAAGTTCTGAAATACTTTACATCAAACTAAAGTTGTTTTTATGCTTTCATGCTTACTTTTAAATGGATGACAAAAGCCAAAGCCAAGTTGCTTGCGACGGAAACTTTACTTCTATCCATCTCAGTATTTCTGTCATTTGGCAATATTATAATCTATTCTGATTTGTTTCGCGAATGTAGTTAAATAATTTCATTCTAATATATTTTGATGATATTAATCGAATGGTTGGTCACAAGGAGTGATGTAATTTCTATGTTTTTTGTCTACAAACAGGAAGGACTTCTGCAACTTGATAACAACCTTCAAACGATAATATTAATTGCGATTAGATCAAGCGATGTCTACTATATTTCTTTCCAAATAACTATAATGCTCTAAGTAAGCGAAATCTGTGCTTAAAGCTGTTCAATAGCATACGTACTTCTTAGGCCAGCTTAATTATACATATTTTCAATTATGCTATGACGCAAATAAACAGACATTGTAGGGTTCTGTTTATTTTTACCAATAGTTATTTTATTTTGACAGCCTTTCCTGAATTCTCTTATTTTCCTTCGCGTTTCCTCGCCAGGATGTAAATTAAGTAGAGATAGCAAGAGTATTTAAACTGTGCGAGCGAAAAGGTTAGACAGAGTGTGATTTCGCTAGCGAAAACGCACATTCACTAGCTTTTCACCGGCTGTTAATCTTAGTAGTGGCTACGCATTCTGGCCGTTAAGTTAGTACATTGTTGATGTAGGTTTTTGAGTCAGCCTGTTAGATTAAATTGAACTGTGTAGTCTAGAACTACATCTTTAATTTTATTGTTAATAATTTTTCAGTTCTCACCGCACCGGGAATGTTTTGTTCGCTCGTAAAACATTTCGTTAAATAGTTTGTGAACAATAAAAGAGCCTTTTACACATTTTCATAGGTTGTGTTCATCTTCAAGCCTACGCCAACTCGCAAGGCCAAGCTTAAATGATCTACTAGTTACTTTTATGATAGCGAAACGTAATAGATCTTACAGCATAACTACACTTTCATTATCTAAAATGTATCATCACCATCATCATTATTTTTTTCTTCGATGTACCCAAAACTTCCGTTATATATACTTGTATTTAAAAAATACAAGTCTACTATGTCCCTTTCTTACGTCCCTATTTCTATACAAACATCTGCGAATATATTTCGCCTTTTTAAAATTTTTTCTGTAATCATGTTTTTTAACTTGATTATATTGTGATATATTGCTTAAAATGGATCTGGTATAATGACGAAATTCTTTTTAGTTTTATTTTTGACTATATAAATCGTCAACTAGTATATAAGAATTGCATGAATTCTGTATTAGAAAGCGACTTTGTAAAGCTTTTGTATTCCAAGAGGTATTCGTCTGTATTATTAGGTTTTTGTACCGATTAATATATAACCGCCGATAACAAGCTCTAGAGAATTTCTTCTCCAGTTAGGCTTGCGTTATTTGAACCTCACTTTAAATTTTACTGGAAACTGATAGAGCATGCATTTTCTCTTCCATCTGTGACGCAATGAGGATGGCAAGGCGAAGCAAAAGGTACAGGGCAAAGAGAAAGGAAGACTTTTTCTACTCCTACATTCATTGTATACAGCTCTCCCTATTATCATGAAGAAGTGTTTAATCAAGTTTATCTGCAATACCGCAGCCGTCGTACTAACTTAGCTGCTCTGAGCTTGAAGTCAGTTATAAATAATTTCTTTAAGACTCATATAATTTCCCATTAACGAATTGACTGGACCGTAATCTGATCGCTCATCATAGCCTGATGCTTAATCATAAGACTGGTGAAATCTGACATTCATCTGTGATATAATCTCTTTTCTTAGCATGCAGTTACTTACTAAAATACAGGAAACGTAAATTTTGGGGTTGGTTTAATATGGCATTTTAATCTTTTTCGAAACAGTGTTCATTTAAAAAATTCCTTAATAAATATTGATCAGAATTAAGGTGAATGGAAGATTCTGCAAGTCCCTTGAGAGATATCAGCTGCGTTACTTACATAATGCTGCGAAGAGGAATGCAAATTTAAAACGAATTAACAAATTTTAGATTTTACTAACTGATCGTTTTTTAGTAAGAAAGATGTACAATAAATGGTATACACGAAATTTGAAGTTTCTTTGAATAATGTTATTCTTAGTAATTTTAGTAATAATTAATTGCAGGGCTCATTTTTGAGAAAAATAAAAGTCTTTTTCATTCCTTTAGCCGGAATACTGTATCTTGATTATTTTATTCGAATTATAAATTCAAATATGCAAACATCAAATTATGGTTCTTGAAAGGAAATCCGCTGCTTTCTTTGATAAATTTCTACATTCATAAAAAGCATAAAAACAAAAATAAAAAAAAAACTAATGAGTCTCAACTCAACCATTAATAACTGCCTGCTTATTTTTATTATGTCATCTTCTCCTTTTATGCAGTCTCTACCGTATCGCCCGCAAACAGTTTGTTTAACAGGAACTGAATAAGAGAAAATTTTCTCCACTTCATAACAAAGCACGAGGGTAATTATTCTTCATATAGTGCATTTGGAAGAATTTGCGGAAATGAAGGACTCCTTCGCAAAAGAATTTTTTCCATCTCTTCAAAGCATTCTCCTCGTAATTTATTCCTTTTACGAAAAGGAACTTTCAACCTGGAATGTTTAATGTTTTAGGAAAACATATGCAGAGTTCTCCTCATTTAAAGGCATATAAGATAAAGAAATCAGGTATTGACTCATTGTAAACAGTCACTTAATAAAAGCGCAAATAGCAAATATGTTTTGAAAAGCATTGCAATTTTGCAACTTCCCAAAAACAAATTTTGGTTTCATGACTTCCGAAATAATCGATTCTAAGAAGGAAATATAAAAATGAGAGATAAAAAATAAAGAAATATATGTGCAATTGCTACCGGTTCATGTTAGCTTAATAAATAATTAAGGAAGAATTTAAAAACTTTCGGCTGAATGGAGGGAATCTTGGAAATTTTCTTCCAAAATAAACTTTGTATTATTATAATATTCAAACTATGCCACAACTGTAGCATACATTTTATGCTGTAATTATTTTTTCTCAAACTAGCGCCCCCTTAAGTAGTTTTATAAATGGCTCACCGTGAGCACATTACTCCTAAATTAATTAGAGCATTATTATAATATAATTCATTATGAAAATGAATACACATACGATTTTAATGAGTCCAATTTTACTTTATTTTTACTAGCGTTAAAAAAAACGACTTACCAAATCTGCAAATGTAGCTAAGTAATTTATCTATATAGTATATAAAGAAGATGTATGCGTGTTTGCATGTTAGTTTGCTCGCGATTAACTCAATCACTACTACAGATATCGTTATCAAACTTTCTACAATTCTTTTCTGGGTCCTGTAAAAAGTCGACGACAGCTTTCTCCAAAAACAAAATAGCTAAATTCAGAGATACTAATTAAAAACTCTGAAAATGCTAAATTTCGCCTTATTTTTCTGAGTGGCAACAGTCTTGCAAGCTGGAGTTCTGCTTTATTTCTAGAAGTGTTGCCACTGCTCACTTTCAAATCGTAGAGTTTAGAGTTTGTTATTAAAAATTTCTAAGTTTTACAACGTCCAACAGTAAATACACTGTCCAACCAAAGATTCGTGGGAAGCTATTTTGATTATTTCCCTCTTCATACGACTTTAATCAGCCGAGCTATTAATTAAAAACTCTGAAAACACTAATTTTCGAGCTCATTTTTCTGCGTGGCAACAGCCTCGCGTGTTGGAATAAATATGCTTTATTTCGAAAAGTGTTGTTACTGCTCGCTTTCAAATCATAGAATTTGTTAATCAAAAATTTGTAAGTTTTACAAAATCTCTCTCTATATAAAGAAGAATACCCGTTTATGTGTGTGTTTGTTTGTCCGCATTTTGGATTTCTGATCAATTATGATAAATTTTTTGCTACATTTAATCGACTAAAATTGAATATAGGTGAAATATTGGATGGAACTTGAGCTTTTACGATCATTTGGTTAGAAAGACGAAAATCATTAACTAGTACAGAATAGTTCTGAATACTTAATTTTTTGAAATTTTTAATGTTAAACAAGAAGCAAGTGCATTGTTTTGACTATGAAAGACAAAGTTAGGTTCATTAGCTGATGAAAAATACAAATCGGAACAAAATGCGTTCAATATGAGGACTTCAAATTAAAAAAAAAAAAAAAATCTGAAAGATTTCAGATTTTAAATTACGTCCAAAGGCGCGTTTTTTTTAACGTTTCGTGTGCTACCTTTTTTTTATTAAATATCATGTACTACGTACTCAAACCATAAAATTCAGTTCAAAATCAATATCGCAAAATCATTTTAAAATGAACATATCTTTAGAATTTCCGTAAGTCTCGTTCGCTGGAGATAAAAATGTTTTTTTTTTCGTGCAGTGTTGCCATTGCTCGCTTTGAAATCAATTAGTTTGTTAATCAGAAATTCGTTGAAATGTTACAAAACATAAAATCGATAATAAAGCAAATTTCAAATTCAAAATTAAGGCTTCCAGATGCCCATATTCGCAGTAGGATTACGTCATTCAAAATTCGATGGCTCTAGGTTTTATCACAATGCGAGAAACATGCATACATTTATGCAGATTTTTCATTTTTTAAAATTTAATGCAGAGCGATAACATTTAGTGGCAACAATTTGAAAAGTGAAACGGGCATTCAGAGTGAATCGACGCAAAATCGCAAAACGAAAGTAATAGTCCTTCGGGATTAAATCCCTTTGGACTAAAAATTGCAAGCCATTGTTGCTGATATAATGAGAGAGAATTAGTTCATTTTTCTAACTAACTTTTTTATGTGGGTTCCATATCGCATCAGACTGAAAAATGCATGACTACGAATCGTATTTTTTGCATCGTTGTTAGAGACGGATTGCAGTGGTATCGTTCTCTCTGTTATTAAATACATTACTCTCAATCTAACTTAACTGGCGTTGGGTATTTCCGCTAGTATTGTCGTATAAATATTAATCAGAGATTTAAAGATATATATTTGATAAAGCTATTCTTGAATTACAAAAGATACACACACTCAGTTACTAATTTGTTCTGTAAGAATAACTTACATTTATATGTGAACAGTTTTTAATATAATTTTTTAATTAATTAATAATAAAACCAGATTAATCTATGAGTATTTATAACACGTGATGAAGATATTTTCTAGTAACTTAACACTGAAGTTACAAACTTTGGCAAAATCGAAACACGATCTGGTATTGTAGCTGAAAGTTAAAATAAGAAATAAAAAAGTTTGCAGTTACTTAATACAAATATATAATTTTTTGTATATGAGTCGAGAAAAATTTAATAAATGAAAGAAAGAGAATGGATCGTCAATGCTTATTAACAAGTTTTTTTTCCCACTTGGAAGGTTTTTCTAATTTATTCAAGAGACAAATACATTAGACAGGAAATTAACACAAATTGCAATTTTTTCCCTTTGTATCATTATTATTTATATGTAAGCTTTGATAAATATTTAATAAATAAAATTTTAAATTTTGTTTAAATTTTAATTTTGTTAAGAACGTCTTTTACATTTTGTTAAAAAAACTATTTTGGCTTATTAGTTGCTTTTAGATCCTATATTTGGCCCACGTGCATGAGTTTAACTCCACTGCCGTTATATATTTATGTCTGATGATTATAGATTTAATCTAGAGAATAGATGAAACGCAATGAAAAACGTAATCAAACCGGCACATACTTCTCAATAATCGATTTAAAGAACTGAAGCACAATGCAAACATGGAAAGTATGAATTACTGCAGACCGACGATCAAACACAAATACAGTAGTAGAGAGCTGTTATCAATGTTTACATAAGTAACTAATAAACAATCACTAGTATAAGCAAAACATTAAAAGTCAATTACAACGAACTTCAACACAGCAATCAGAAATTGGGTGAAACTCTGAACAGCAATCGGTGAAATAGTAAAGGCATTGACAGAAAAAAATACACTATGGCCATCAAATATCATCAGAATTATTAAATAGTTGATGTTGAACTGATGTCACCTTTTTAGTGTAGAGAATCAGCATAATGTTTTTTACTCCTCCCCAATTTAACATTTCAGATTGGAATACCATCCTTTTAAAATTCATGCATGCATTTTGCGAATGCAAAAGGGAAATATCGCATTTCACCCTCTTGGTACCCCCAGAAAAGGAAAGAAGTCCTTGAAGAAGTGAATTCAAGACACGTCCTCATCATAAATGATCTCCTATTTATATTTCCGAGGCAGATACTCAACGAAGAAAAGATTTTTCGTCGACGACTTCGCGAAGGTAAGAGGAAAAAATTACATTTCTTACATGAATACGTTAGCTGAGGGTAAACGATTCGATAAAAATGATGGAATAGTCCTCCAGACATCTGTCAGGAGCAGAAGGGGAAAAGATTATAATGCTGGATGCCTCCTCTACCAAATAAAAAATAAAAAATCATCTAGGAAGTCTAAACGATTTTCGATCAAATAAAATTCCGAAATCTGTGAGTGACAAATATGGTGGATTCTGTGCGGTAATACCCGAAGAAAGCTTTACTTTTCAACGAGTTCGACATTGATATTGTTGAAAAGGTCAACAACTGTGATACAGAATTTGAGATTCTTGCCATCTTTAAGGAATGAATGCAAATTTAATACTTCTTCCAAAAGGTAAGCCGACTCTTATTGGAAAAGGGAGTATACTGAAGAGGAATATATAATACTTTAAATTATCATCCTGCATATTATGTTTTATAGTCTTTTTCACCATAATTTGAACAATATAAAGGGAAAATTTATAAAGATATAAGTAATTTTAGGAAGAGGGGCAGCTTTAAGAGCAATATGTTCTATTTAATTCTATTTCTTTTCCTGAATTTCTGAAGTTACGGCAAGAATGTTTTTTCACAATAAAGATTTTTTAAGTGGGAAGCGTTTGCAAGATCTTGGACTTTCACTAAGCTCACTAAACTCACCGTCTAGATTTTATTGTCATCGGCAGCTTGTTCTCCTGGTAGTGTTAGTATTTGTTAATATAAAACAAAATACAATTAAAAATAGCATTGCCAAACTTTAAACATATTAGTATTATAAAACACAAAAGGAAAGAAAAAATAAAATTAACAAATTAAGCAAATATAAAACATATACATGACAGAAGTTTCGTTTTAACTCAGTTTAATTAAAGCAAAATGCCTTGGTTTTTAACTCCAGGTTTTCGAAAGCCAATATGATTGTCGACCTTGATTCATCTCTTAATATGATTATTATAGAACTTCCAAAATTTTCCTTCCCACCTACCGTATAAATAATATAGGTTTACTTCTGTTCTTTCAGAAGTTCTGCAGAGTCATTGGGATTTTTTTAAGCAGGTGTCTCATGAAAAATGAACAATGCTCCCGTCGGGACTCGAACCTCAGACCTCTCGAATCCGCGCCGAACGTGCTGACCATTACACAACGAACAGATGCTAAGAAGGCGGGACAAATGCCTTATAGCTGTTTCGTACTCAATCTATATTCTTCCGATGAAGTACTTCAAATTATGTGCACAACACTCAAATTTCTTAAAAAGTTTTTTGCAAGTCTTAACAACAATAGTATAATTCTGATAATACTGGACTCAGTGCCAGAAAAAGTCAGCGTTAAAAATAAGGGCTTGGTCGTTCTTTTAAGTGACTCTTTATAGATGCGATACTCATAGGGGGACTTATGATCATAGGGGGACTTATGAGGGAGTAGTCTGACGTCACTGTGGTGCATCAAATATGCTTTCGCGCATTTACTATATTTATTTCTGTTGCAAAGTCAGATTCTAGTGATGTAGACATCCCAAATTAATTTTAATACATACACTCACTTCCAAAAGTTGAGCACGAAGATGTAAAATGCAAACAAATCTACAGATACTGCTTTGATTGACACAAAATTCGGCAGGAAAGTAGCATATATATTTACGCATAAAACAAAATCAATAATTATATACAGAAATGAAAACAATATTAAATTTTTGTAAGTTATCTGATAATGACACACTGGAGACTTAAACAGAATTATGTAAAAAGAAAAGATAAACAGCATAAAATGAAAAAAGGACATTAATAGGGTATGTGATCCCCCTCATCTGTATACAAAGTTTACACCTTGTGACCATGCTTTCAATTAGGTAGTCAACCACCGCAGAATTAAGCAATCGCCATTCTTCTTGTAAAGCAGTTTCCAGCTCAATCACAGCGGCTGGAGGTGGGAAACGTGAAGATACAGCACGGCCGAGAGCATCCCATTTTCAATGGGATTAAGGTCGGGCGAATATGCTGGCCACGCCATACGCGCAGTCTCTTCACTCTCCAGGTAGTCATCGACGATGTCAGCACTATGGGGACGTGCTTTATGGTCCATTAAAACAAAAGTAGGGCCAACAGCTGCAGCGTACAATCTCATTTTGGGTTCTAGGACTTCATCTCGATAACGGACAGCCGTCGAAGAACCCCGTTTAAAGATGTGCAGGTCGGTGCGATATCCTAATGAAATCCCTGCCCACACCATAATGCTTCCGCCTCGGAATGCGTGATGTTCGGTGATGTTTTGGGACTGATTGAGTGTTCGCTTTTGGGACTGATTGGGTGTTCGTTTTTCACGCCATAGCCTTATACGCTGGTCATCTGGCTCCAGAGCAAATCTTGAATCATCAGTAAACATGGCATTGCCCCAGTCAGACACATTCCAACTGACATGTTCCCGGCACCAATGTAATAATGCCTCTCTTGATTGGACGGATAGAGGAACACAAACTCGAGGTACCCGGGCGTACAGTCCACTCATATGTAATCTTCGGCGTACAGTAATTTTAAACGTTGGTTCTTCAAACTAATTTCTGCGTTGTGAATTGCGTATCCGATGTCCCTGTTTTAGAGGAAAAAGCTCTATAAACTAGCCCTTCTCTTCTAAGTATACTAATAAAAGTGCCATCAGCATAGAAGCTGTTTTATCCTTATTTGAGCGGATTTTATATTGAATTTCTTTATTCTCATGCATATATACGAATACTTTATTCTCACACATATTCTTTATTTCTCATACATCTTTATTTTCATCATATGCGCGAAATCATCTTCCCTATAATAATCTCAAGACCATGAATAATTATGGGTTAGGCTGAGTTTACATCTGCCATTATCCGCGGCCTTTAACAGCAGTATTTCTAACTCCAGTCTCTTTTTGATAGATAATATCCTTATGAATATAGCTGGGAGATCTCATATACTTCTTCCTGTATTACCAACTCCTCAAGGAAGCTTTCATATCGACGGAATTGAAAGGAGTTTTCTATGCATTAGTATCCCAGATACAAACGTCCGCGTTTTACAAACATATCTACTATTATGAACAGTTTTTAGTATTTCCGATTTAGTGTAGAATTTAATCTTTAATTTAGAAAAATTATTTAAATCTTTTGGATAATTTGAAAATATTTAGTGATTCTTGCTAAATATGAACTTAGCGGTCAACTTCATATCAGCAGGTCATATGCAGGTCCGTAAACTGATTGTAAATATGAACCTAGTGTAGAAATAATCATTAAAAACTCATAAGTAGTGGTATCGCTGTTTAAAACTACGTAGTTTTCAACCGTACGTCATTTTGCTGGATTAGAAGTGGAAAAGAATCAGAAATTATGCTTCTTGTGATAAATGAAACTGCTCTTTTTGTTAAGCATAACAATGTAGCACTTTCATTTCAGCCGTTTGAGTTTCTGAGAAATTTCGCACCGTAGCGCTTAATGACTACTTTAATGGAAACACCGATAATTGGCTGATACGGCCTTAAATCGGTTTGGAATAAGAAGGTCCGAATAATCTGGCTCTAAGAATATCATCATTCGATATCGTAAACTTCTGAACAATGGGATTTTTCATTCGATCTCTTATTTGCTCTGAAAGGGAAAATAAGATATCTTCTTTGAAAGTTGCCTCGATTGTAGATAAAAGTATAGTAATGTGACCAACATATGACAGGCTCTGGACTCATCTTGTGAAAATTAGTGAATCGATACTAACATACTTGTGAAAATCGATACTATCATTCTGATGTCAGAAACTTGTAAATAGTATTAATTTTTTTCGATCAGTCCTTCAATCAAATATCGGTAGTTTTAATATTTTTTGCATATCGCAGAATGTAATGCAAGAATTATTCAGAATTTGGAATTCGCATTTCAGCTTATAACGCGCGATTTTACTGTATGTTTATAGCTTGCACTTATAATTTTTCAAAACTTTTCCGTAATACTGTACGGTATAGCTTTTAGCTTATTAAACTCTTAGTTTTAAGTGCTATGAAAGCGTAATTTCCTTAACAGAAATAAATTTAAACCTTCAAATGAGCTTATCGGTGAGCAATAAATACATTAGCAATTTCGTTTTTAAAATAGCTTTCCCTAATTGAAACCTCTGCAGCTAAAACTAATGAACGAAACCAAATTCCTTAGACAGATGAATTTCGAAAGAAAAATAGGTACCAATGTCAATTTCTTAGGGCGTATGTGAAAGCAGTAGTGTGCAAAAACAAAGAAAGGCAGATTGGGATAAGCGCCTCATTTAACGGCTAACGTTTCTTGCCCGAATAGAAATCGGCATTTATTAGCAATGGAAAATATTTTGAGGAATAAGAGGCTAATTTTTATTTCATTGGTTCCATTAATATCCACGACTTCCGAATTCGGCATCTGAAGGGCCCAGAGCGACCCATCAATTGCCACTGCATTCTGCATTCACGGCCAATTCACACAGCACAATATGGCCGTGCAGTGTGAATTCATAGGCAATTTCATAATAGAACCATTATGTTTTCAGACTATTACATTCTTTTTAAGTGCACTATTACTGGTGAGAAATATCGGAAAATTCTGTGAACGTTTATCGTTTCTGAATTGCAGCAAAGGCAGTACTAACTTAAATCTGTTGGTGCCCGCCGAAAATATTGCGGACGAAAACGTTGCGGAGAAAACATCGTGGTACAAAATATTGTCATCAAAAATAAAACTGTTCAAAAACTTCGCAGTTTAAAGACATCTTCGTTGAAAATATCATGGTAAAAATAAAGTACCTACAAATCATCGGATTAGGATAACGTCGCACATATGCGTTTTTCCGGTTTTAAAAGTTGTAAATGCATTTTAGCATAATCATTTGGGAGCGCAAGAAGAAAAGAGGGATATTTTTACTTTTATGTTTCATATTTTTGAATGAACTAATAAATTTTTATTGAAAACGTAAGAAGGAAATTTAAGCTTTTAAAAATTGAAAATGAGCGGAAAATTAATGCAACTTACAGCACTTAATAGAATTTTAAATTTACATAGCTAATTTACAAAGGTCATTAATAAATAAATCTTTTTTAAGGTTTTACTCATAATTTTTCATGAAAAATGCAGCTTAAAAATGTTTAGAAAAGGGAAGATAAATAACTGAATGAGGTTACCTTTATAAAATTGCTTAGTTAATTATCAAATTACTTTCTTTCACGTTTGTTAGTCTGATATTATTTTTGGGAAAATTATACCTTGTTTTGTTTCCTATTATTCTCAAAGTGTCGTTAACATTTCTTGTCCTTTCAAATCTTTATGCAAATATGCATCTACAACTTTTAAAACCTGAAAAACGCATGTGTGCGATGTTATCGTCAAGCGATGATTTGTAGGCGCTTAATTTTTTTCACGATATTTTCGACAACGATGTTTCAAACTGCGAAGTTTTTTGAACCGCTTTATTTTCGGCTATTTTGTACCATGATGTTTTAGAATTGCGATCTTATCTCTTTGCTTTCTTTTCTCCCACGGTGTTTTGTACCACGAAGTTTTCGCCTTGCGTTGTTTTCTCCGTGACGTTTTCGTCCGCGATATTCTTGCTGCGATGTTTTCGGCTGCAACTTAATTTTGTTTATTTATTTATTTAAGAATTCATTTTCCTGTACCTTTAGCTGTCTATGTATGAAGTTTGGTTTCATTTCGTTCATTAGTTTTATCTGTATATGTTTTCAAATAAGGAAAAATATTTTATAATCACCCTATAGAAAAGATTATTATAGTTTTACATTTCTGCGGGTTGTAAGTGACCATTTCATGTTGTGATTTATTAATGGGGAGTTGTTAGGTACAAATAATTTATATTTTCTCTTAAGTGTTAATTTTACAAAATCGATAATTACCAATTTAAAACCAAGGAAACTTACCAAAACCTTGGCAATCTTCTTTAGTTACTTCTGTGCATGATTAGGGTAATATCATACAACGAGAGCCGATCGAGGTTCCTAAAGTATCCTTCACGAAAGAATTCGTGCAAATATGTCAATTAAGAGCTATAAACTCTGAATACAAGAAGTTATTTTTATGCTAATATAAACTCTGTAAACATCTGACTGACTGACTTGCTTTAAGTATAAAGAATTAAAGAGCAAAACAACCTAAAGTTTAATTATTAACCTCAAAATAAAACTTTCTGCAAGATTTGCTTTTCCCATGGGTTATAAGAACCAGTTTTGTGCGTATTAGGGCCATTTAGTCACATATTTTAAAGGCAAGGAGCAGGAAAAGAAATCGACAGAGACTTAAACTTCTTACCGCATCTTAAGGAGTAAATCTAAAATCAAATAATTTTAAATTAAAAAGTTTTAGTTTACTGAAATTGAGACACATTTAAAGTAGAGAACGTGCTGGATATATATATCCCAGCCCTCAGAAAAAGGTTAGAACAAGTATAAGTTTTATGTGTACGTAACAAGTTTAATTTTAAACAGGTTTTATGCATAATTACTTGAACAAGTGTAGATTTTGCGTATAAGTACACAATATGTAATAATTCTTTTAGGAAAAGTGACATTTTTTCATAGTTAAAATATTTGGTAAAGTTAGTAAGTTCAAATATATATTAATTATTTTGTTAATGCTTTCATAGTGATACGTTTAATAATGATACATTAAGATTTATGCATTAATTGGTTAATAATTTTAATAGCGTAAGTGCATTGTAGTTTGTAATGAGAGGAAAAAAGGGCAAACGCCGGCAACGAAAAGAATGCAAAATTTATGATGTAATATCTGTACCATTATGTTTGACTTTATTGTAAGACATTATTTATTGTAAGGTTTGTAAGATCATAGATTTTTATTGTAAGATTATAGATACTTTATTGTAAGATTATAGATTTCATAAAATAATGCAATGTTTGCTATATAATACCTATAGCATTATTTCAACTTTTTGTGCAATACATGCTTAATTTTCAAAAGTATGGTATACCGCCAATCGGGAATAGTTTGTTGGTTAAAGGTTGCTTCCCCTAAGTTGCTCTTAAGTCTATATTGCATCTTCTGAACTTATTTAGTAAAATCACACTATTAATTTCTGAAAGAGCTAGCAAATGTCATAACCAGCAAAATGAAAACATAACTTGATGAAGTACTATACGTGATTGCATTTCCTTTGCTTTAGATAGCTGTAGAATTTTGAAAATGTATGTTGTGCAAGCATTTTGTGGTACAACTCATAAGTATTGAATTGACAATTAAATTAACGCTATATTAAAATTTTTAACATTTAGTTAATATCGAAACATTTGACATAACAGATATAACAAAATTGAGGCCTTTTTTTTTTCTAACTAATATTTAGTAACGAAAAGCTCTTTTAGGTTAATTAAAAGCATTCTTGCCCTATTTGAGAATAGTGTTTGAATTCAGGTTTTAGGAAAAATTATCTATAGGAATCTCTGTATAAACTTAAAAATTACAAGCAAATAATCAGTAAAATATACACAAGAATATTACGAAAAAAAGAAAAGAAAAGTGTATGAAAAGTGAAGAAAGAAAGAAAAGTGTACGAAAAGTCAAGAAGAGAAAGGTATGAAAGTATGAAGAGAAGAAAAGTGCGAAAGTGCGAAGTGAAGAAGAGAAAAGTATGAAAGTATGAATTGCAGAAAAGAAAAGTATTTAAATATCTGAATAAACTCAAACTTTCAAGCAAATAATCAGTAGCATAAGCAGAAAAAATTACAAAAAGGAGATATAAGGTATTTCTTCCGGCTTCTTGGCATGCCTTCGTTGTGTAGTGGTCAGCACACTCGGCGCGTATTCGAGAGGTTCGTGGTTCGAGTCCCGGTGAGGGCACTGCTCACATCTTCTGCTTTCAAAAAATTACCTAATGTCCCTACAGTGGCGCCCGAACTAAAAAAGGCGGTGGATGATGATTCTCCACCACCAGCATTTGGCGATTGTGTCCCTTAATCCCCAGTCGCCCTTTAAATGGGGAGTATATAAGCATTCATTGCATGAACAGTAGCAGCTCTTTAAAAAATATTTCAGCGTTCCTAAAAACAGACAGTACAAAAACAATTTTTTTGCATTGGCGGCTCTGGCTGTTTATAGGCGTTGGTCACTACTAAGGGCGGAACCAAACTAAGTCACTTAGTGGGCGTTGGTCACTACTAAGTGGCGTTTTTTTTTATGGAGGCTGGGCCATCGTTGCCTACTATGAAAAGACGAACAAATTACATCAATGCCTTCTGCGGGTTTCAAATCCGGGCTCTTCAGTACTGCAGTTAGAGTCATTAACCACCTTCCCGTGTAGACGGCAGAAAAAAACATATACTCTGAAAAATTAAATCATTTCTAAAAAATGTTTGAAATAGTTTGAAGATAAATGATTCTGATTCGCATTATTTTATGAAAATAATTTAACAGCATACTTAAAATATTATAAGAAATTCTATTAGCAAGAAGCGAAATTTAATTTCAGTTAACGTAGGTAAAGTAAATTGTTACTGTTTTTGAACAACTAAGCGAAGAAATTCCATCTGAAATTTAGTTCAATATGTACATGTGTTTGGAGCGGTAATAATCTTACATTAGAAAAGATGAAGAGAAAATCTGCGTATGGCATGAACGCACGCAGCTGATCATTTTTTACTTTTACAGGTAATGTTTTCGAAAATGAGAGCAGTTGAAAATAATCTAAGAGAGAGATCATTTGAGCAGTCAAAGAAAATTGGCTTTCTCCGCGCACTCAGCATTATCACAACCCAACATATTAACACATGAAAAAATTATTCGAGACCGATCATTGGGCATTGAATACAAGAACTGAATGTTGGGTAGGACACAGGGGTTGGTCATTTTAATTTAAAGTATTATTCGATTCGTCAGCGAATTGGGGGCTTACTAATATTTTCACAAACATGCACTGAACATGCGTTCTTGTTGTAACGGGAAGCACGCTCGAAACGTATTCGAGAAGTCCAGAGATAGGATCCCAGCTAGGACATAGCCCATTTTTCACAGTCCTATAGAGACACTAGGTTATTTCGAAGAAGTGAAAAATGAGTAATGCTTTTTAATTGTATCTCCGGGGTTCGAACCATGGACCTCTCGAATACGTGCCGACCACTACACCACGAAGGCAGGCTAAGAAGACGGGAGAAATACCTTACAAACTATGCTCTATAAATTGACTACTAATACTACTAATACTAATTTACAACTATGACTCTATAAATTGTGTGTTAATTAGTCCTAATTATTACTTTGGAATTTTTCATTTATCTACTGTTTGTAAGCAGTTATTTAGTATTATATGCTATGATTATTTTTATCTTGTAGATAATTACGTTTCTTAAAATTTTTGGAAAGTAAAGGAAGCACGTTTTATTTCAAAATTTAAAAAAAAAATTTCAAACATGTATTTGAAATGAAGGAAAACTCACGAAAAAAGGAAAATAAATAAATATTTTCAATAGAAGAAAATTTACGCTAAATAAATGTACTGAATAAAGCTAAAATTCAGAAAAAATGTGCAGAATCAAAGCACAGCTATTTACAGCTATTTTCTCACAAATAATCGGTACAAAAATATAACTGAAAAATTTAATTAGCTGTAGCTTACTCTTAAATTATAACCAGAAAACCAAGATTAATTAAAAACTTGTATGAATAAAATTATTTTTTAAACTGATTAACCACTTTCTTTTGTCGATTGCATTTCGTTAATATGTCTGGAAGCATTCCAAATTTACGAAATTTCCGAATTTACGTCATTTTCTGGGTATCATGTATATATTCAAACTGATAATCGAAATGCTAAAAGCTCAATAACATATTTTCTGTAATTCTTTCGAATGAAAACATTTTATTTAAGAAAAGCGATTATTTTGAATCTGTGAATCAGATTATTAAAAATGAAAAATCGCCTTAATATTTGATCTTCATCTATCTAATGGCAAGTCGGGGTTCGTAACGTAATATCTCTAAGGATGAAAGTAATGCACTTGTGGGATTTCGCGAGAAAAGGTGAAGCCGTATTTTCCTGATATAATAAATGATCACAAAACCTTTCAAAAGCAAATATAAAGAACTGGTTTTGCTATTATCTGGATTATGAATGTAGTTTTGAGAATAACAACATCGGTTCAACTTATTACTTTCAACTATGAAAAAAAGAAACCGTTTAAAATTTTGAAAAGATAGGCCGTAATATTAAAATGCATTTAATAAAGATAATATTATTTTCGTAAGGAAAATGTCTTTACGTCAACTAAATTAATTTAAATAGGACATTTACTTAAAATACGTTGGACTACATACATACATATGTACATAAATCAGGTATTTTATCTATCTGCATCAATCTTTGAGCTAGAAATAAAAGTATTTTGTTTAGCAAAAGATTATGGTTACATAATTAGGTGGCATTGTTCTTTAAAGATTAGGTTTATTTATTATAAATGCCTTTTTCTTAAATAGTTAGGTTGTTCAAAATCCTAGAATAATTATTTTTATCTACATCTGCTAACAAGGCATGTTTATTGAATTTACTTGTGGTCTTAAGAAGATTAATTGAGACATTTTACAAGATCTATTTAAACAGAAATGAAATACATTACGCAGTTGCTTTAATTCTTGTATCCACATTCTCTGGCGGACTCGCTATTAAAACTGGCTTCATTAAAGATTGAATATTTAAAATCCCTGCATATTGGGAATTCGACCCGAGCTTGATCCCAAGCAAACGAGCTGGATCCATGCTTTTTCCTAGGTGCTACGTGCATATGAGTCAATTTCCTTTAGAAAGACCTTCGTGAAAGCAACTCTCCTGTTTGACGTGTCCGCGTGTGCTTTGCCGTACACAAATAATCTGGTCTAACCATATCCTTTATCAAAGCTGCAATAGAGTTTAGGCAGCTAACCTTCTTTTTATTTGATTGTACGAAGTAAAGGAAGTATGGTAATCACGAAAAATTACGGGTACCATATTTCAACGAAAATATCCATTTTGACCGCCATCCAATGCCATTTAACAATGATTTTGCGTGACATCTGTATGAAAGGACAAAATAAAGGACTCTTTTTCCCCAAACGAATCATAAAACTGATTTAAATTGGATAAAGAACACATTTTTTCGCTTCACCTGTTCGTATGTAGGTATTTATCTCGCATAAATCAAAAAGGAATAGTCTCAGAACATTGAAATTTTGTATATAGGACTGCTATAAAATGTAGTTGTGCACCTCCCTTTTTGGTTGCAATCGACCCCACCAAAAGTGTATATATATATATATATATAGGTGTGTGTGTGTGTGTGTGTGTGTGTACCCACTTGGTTAAGGTTTTTATGCTTTTAGTTAATCAGCATGCAATAGTTGTAGAATTATCAACAATTTAAAAATTGTTTGAGTGCGACTAAACTTACTTTTTGTTTACCATAGCAGCCATATTTGTTTACATTTGAAACGGAGCAGAATAGTGAGTTAATTCTCTCTGCACCTTTAGTGTCTTTTTGCCCGATGGGACCGAAACGAAACTTTTAGTTTTGCGCACCGAAAGGTCTACCTTTTTGCCTCTGGCCGAATTCCTTGTTTTTGCGTAGTAACTGTAATTTTAATTGTAAAAATTGTTTTTTAATTGTTTTAACTGTACTTGGTGTTTTTTTTTTTTGTTGTTTTTCTATATTTTTTATTTTTAATGAAAATATTTTGAGTTTGTCTTACCGCGAAGTCAGAACTGAATTATTTGAATGAGAAATATAGCTCTAATGAAATTCGAGGAAATAAGTGTTTCGTTTTAGCAGCAAATATTGTCGCCAGTCTGTCTCGGACTGAGAAGAATGTTTAGGTAGCATTAGGTAAGCGGCGCTGAATCTTCTGTAAAAAACTATTTCTTTTTGTTGGTTTCGTTTATTTTATACATCATTTTAGTTTTATTATAACATTTGATAGAACATGTGGCAACGATTAGATAATTCTTTAGATGATATAATTTTTGTGCATTCTGAGTTATAAAAGGAAGGAGATGTAACCCTATTACGCGAACTTAGCGCCAGAGTGTCGCTATAGTAAATATATATAGTGCATTTTAAAGAATGCATTTATTCTATTGTGGTTTATGCGCTATCGGCGAAGTAGATTTTATTCAATTCAATAAGTTTAAAAATGCAGGGAAAAAATGTACATAATTTAATATTCCGTACAAGAAGTCATGTGGTGTACACATCAGCTTTTTTGTATAAATAATTGAATCTAATCCTCGAATCTGCTTGGACTTGGAAATAAATTTTAATAAAAAGAATTATTTCGATTACGAGCTTGTTGTTTATTTGCCAGTCGGATATTTTATGTTACCTGTTATTCTTTAACGTATGTTTACCTAATGTAATTAATCTCATTTTTATTATGTAAATGTAATCCAGTTTAACAAACGAATAATAATGATTTTTCGAAATATCGCTTTAGTAAATATTTTTTTTTAATTTAAGGTTTATGCATCGTTTGTTTTTATGCTTAAGGATTGGTTATTCTAATAGAAATCATCATTTTTGTAATATTTCATCAAATGCTTCCTTTTACAAGTTATGAATGGATCAAATCTCCAACGAATGTCTTCTTCGTGTATGGTTATTTCAGAAATTGATTTTCTTATCAGTTTCGTTAAATGAGAAGTTTTCCTTTGGCACTTAATGGTTTTAAGCGAATTGGTAGAGTTATTCATCTTTAATGTTTCTAGCAGATTTAAAATATTTTATTCCTTGCATATTTAAAATATTTTATTCTGGGTAGATATTAATTACTTTTTTCTGAACCCTTGCGTACTTTTCGCCTCATTCATAAAATGACATTCAGTAAGGGTCATTTTATCAATATAAAATTTTCACTAGCACAGTTTTTGCAAATTCTGATATAAATTAGGAATTTCGCAATATTTGCTTTGGAACACAAATAACGCATGGCCTTTGAAATTAATTAAAATTTGTTCGAAAGTTTACTATCTTCTTAGGAGAGATTCAGACAACCGAGAAGTTGTGCGATAATTTCAGAATTCTATTTCCTTATATTTCAAGTTAAGAAAAGGTGATGTCATATGCTATTGGTAGCGGAAGAAAGGGAATGTTGAATCTTGCAAAACTCTGTAAGTTCGAATTAAATTTTAATTGTGTCGTTTTCTCTTAATTGCAGTTACAGCTGCATATTATCGGTTTTTCTCACCGCGTGGGATCTTGCAGTGTACGTCTGATACACGATTCTGATACACGATGATTTCGCATTCTACATGGGAAAATAGTTATCTGATTCTTATCTCGTAACCACTTAAACAGCTTAAAATGCAGTTTTTTCCTCCCAATTCCTAGTGGATTTGGAAAGTAATTAAGAAACATCTCAACTAACACCCCGGGGTACTTAGCATCGCTCATTCGCTTAATGTTCGAAACACACTAACGAGTAAAATATTTATCTCTTGACGTTGCTGTTTTAGCTCGAAGATTTAACTTTCAAGAAAGCTCAAACTGTTTGAGTTACTCTCCGGTGGAATTATTTAGTGAGAGAAAACTTACCCAGTTTACTGTTAACTTTTACTAATTCTGGACTCAGAAATGCTTTGAATTTCAAAACGCAGTTTACTTTACAGAAATTCTGTATGGTAATTATTTAAGAAGATGGATAAAAATAAGAATATTCTTTTCGCTATCCTCTGAAATTTGCTTGAAAATAATTCGAAAATAAGCAAACAAAGGATTTTCCTGCTGGCGGCAATGGTTGTCGTAAAAACCTCTCAACTGCCTAAATGATATTAGCACTGAAATAAAAAGATAAATACCATGATAATATGAGCCATATTACAGACCAATTTACATTCATTTTAAAATTTATAAATTATAATATTTTTTTCATTTATTTTCAGAACGATCAATGCTTTAATATTATATATATATAATGCTTATATAATTTCACTGATAATTTTACTCTGAAAGGAGAGATATATACAAGGATGAATTATAGGAAATACCTCATTATAGACGCTTCTAATTATTTGTAATTATATTAAAATATGATAATTTAGTTTTTTAAATTTTTTTAACTTACACAGCATTAAAAGAGATTAAAATAAGGACTAGCTATCATTTTTGACGTTCCATTTTTATTTACTTTAATTTCACTTGATTTCTTGACAACTAATGAGACATTGAAAGATTAGGTGACAACAGAATTTTGACTAAGACAACGTAGCAAAGAAAAGAAGAGTTCGGGGGATTAAAAATAAAATCAAAGATACTGTAAGGTATATTTAATTTTATAAGAGTTCTATTAATTTAGTTCACCTTTCCTGTCTTATCTCGTTTGAACTTACAACTCCTTACCAGAATGACGTTTTAGAAAGGCGTTGAATGCAAATGAGGAAGAAAATAGTATTAAAGTCAAATTCAACTGACTTCGAGAGAGAGAGAGTTAGGATTCCTAAGTAGCGCGCATTTGCCTGGTGTCTTCTTGTTTCCACGATTCCTGTTTTCGCAGTTGCCTAAAACGTTCCTGTTTCTGCGAAATCATCAATCTTGATCAGCCCCCTTCTCAAAGGGCTTATACAGTGGGGGACCACTGGGTCTTGGCTTCTGTCGAAATGTAGGAAAACAAAAAAATTTTACATTTATAAAAAGAATTTTTAAAAGAAATAATTGAAAAATATTTACGATCTCTGATCTGTGGATGGATGAGGCTAATACTGTATTTAAAAGAGATATTCAAACTCTGCGATGATTTTGGCAATGAACTAAAATATCGTTTCCTAAAGTAAAAATAATATACTTCCGAAATTCTGCATAAAAGTGAGTTATAATAAAAAATTTCAGAATAAATATTTGTTCTAAAACGACGACTTCTTTGGTTTTAATTGCACCTTTGTAGTTTTTAATTCTTTCATTTATGTAAATCGAATAAATTACATTTTCCTTATTTTTATTTTGAATTCGATACTGATAACCCTTATAAAGGGCTAAAGGCTTTTTTTTTTCCTTTTAGTTTCAATAACGTCTAAAACATCCATATTGATTAGCATAAGATGTGAAAATGACAGCTAATAGTGCAACAGAATTACAAATAGAATGAAAATTTCGAGAGGAGCCGAAACTAAGGAACTTCAGTCTAAGGAAGATTAACTTTTTCACAAAGAAACTGCCCAGTTCTTAATGACTCATCTTGACATCTCGCGAGGAGGTGTTGCAAGGGGAATGTACTCTTCGATTTCGCGGGAACAGGAAGAAGTTTGAAAAACGCGGAAAGAGGAATTGCAGAAACAGAACGAATTCGTTTGCCTTTGGGCTACGTCTCTCTAAGCTGTTGTTACGCTCGGCCGTATTATTACGTACCTTTTGATAGTTCCCCCGAATAGTTTAAGGTTACGGGCCAACTCCGTCAGAATTGTGTTAGCTTCGGCTAAATATCTTAGTTAGTCATTAGCTAGTTCTTATTTCTTATTTTTTGAGCCCAAGTAGAAGCTTTGCTCTACGCCCGAACAAAGGGGCCTGCTGTTAATCTTATTTTTAAAGAATAAAGGGTAATTAACCCTTCTTGAGTTTAATGCTCTCTGTTCTTTGAACTAAGCAATTATTCGCTTAACAGTTTGGCAGGTTCCTCGACACTTAAATTAACACAATAAAAATGTGGAACCCTACAATACAATGCATGAAATTTAGGAATGTAGCAATACAAATAGAAGCTTTGTCATTTATGCAAGTCTTCTTTGCAAATTTTTCAACATCTAAACAAATCATACAATTTGGCCAAGCAACAGATTGGCGTAGATTTTATAAAGTAGATTATAAAGTCTCTGTCAATTTTAGGGCGAATAGGTATAAGTCCTCTTCTCCAGGGGCAGAAATTTCTCCAATGAAGGGAGAAGTCATATCTATATTTATAGTAAAGTAAAATAAAGCGAACGAGAAGGTAGTGCCACTTGCTTGCAGAAACAGTAACAAAGTGAAAAATTAAGTTAACAGAAGTTTTAGAATACTGCGGATGCTTGGACTGGAATTAAAATGATTAAATAAACAAGAAAATGTTTTGTGAATATGTAAAGGTTCAAGGAAATACCATTTGCCAACTAAAGAATTGTTTGTAAATTTTTTCAAAGTTAAAACTGTAATTAAATTTTCAACTATGATTAGCTATCGAAGAATGTTTTTAATTTCTTCTTTTCTGACATAAGAATGCGTTTCTTGGTGTGAAATTTTAATGCTCGTTCCGTTTAGCCGATATATCCCAAACCCCGTTAATGAGATGCCCTGTAAATTCTCCAAAGATTAAATTCAGAAATGGAATCTTTAAGAATCGAATCATCGATTTTACTGAGAGGTGAGAATATGACTTGAAAATTCAATTTCTGGAGAATAATTGCAATATTGTGAATGACAGAAAGAGGAAATGGAAAAAAGATAGGGCTATTGATGCTATTTCCAACACTGGAATGTTTCTAATATGGAATCAAATGAAGGTAAAGGAAATTGCCAATTCTGCTATAAATATTCCCTCTGTCTACTATACATACTGGTTTAGAACCGAAACCGCTTGTCAGTATCAAAGAAAAAAATCTAAAGAAAAATCCTTGCTTCTAAATTCCAAAAGCTCACGGAAGTCGTCTAGCCTCCCCCATCCTGTTAATCTTCCCACTGTAAATACTACTCCCAATTTTGATTTCCCTACTGTTAATTTTTCGAAGAATCACATAAAAAGTGTTAAAATGTAGCTTCACCATTTCAAACATATCCTTTTCTTTTCTTTTTTCTATGCCGGAGGGACAGCCGTTCCGCTTAGGAAAGATGCTCGTCGACCTGTTTAAGTCCCTTCGATTAGTATAATTATTTCTTAGCGCCTTAGCTCAAGCTCCTGGAAAGAGAGTGAAGGAATTAAAAAATAAAAAAAATGGGAAGCTGAACTGTAACGAGGTTCAAAGACATCCAATTCTTCAGCTCCTTAAGTCTTTGCTCCTACTGAAAAATCTTCAAAATCTCTAAAATTTCAGAAACACAGAAAGATGCACTCCACCGTTTAATTACTCATAATGCGAATTTCAATGGAATCTTAACTATATGGAAAGTAAGACTTAACAGAAATTCATTCGAATCCTGACATTATTTCCAAATCTGATAAAGGTGGAGAGATCGTTGTTATAGAGAAATACTATATTGTTGGAGTCAAGAAATATTGATGGAGTCAAGGAACATTGGAGTCAGTAAATGAAGGCCTATATTGCTCAATCCCTAAGAATTCTTCAACTTCTGACATCGCGAAAATTAAAACAGTTGTTAAAACTTTTCATATTCCGTGCAGAGCCTAATGGTGGAGCAGGTATTAAAATAAAATTTAAAATAAAAAAAACCTTCTCATATATTCCTAACTTAATTCAAAAATCACTCATTCCACTTATTGCTAACTGTGTTAGGTTTTATGATCTTCCCATAGTAAACAAAACTGGAATTTCTTTTCGATCTATAGTTCTATCTTAAGAACAGCGCCATGTTCTTTGGCCAAATACTTAGTTTCTAGATTTTTGGTTTTGCTTTCTAACAGTATTTACACTGTAAAGCATTTTTTGAATCCTTCGAGGAATTTAGATATTTCTCCTTAGTTGAGCATACTCAGTCAGGGTTTCTTTTGACGCTCAATCACTGTTTACTGATATCCCATCGAAGAAGCACTGCATTGAAATTAAGCTTAAAGAATGCCATTTAACTTATAATGCAAATTGAAGAATTCGTATTTTCTCATCAAAGTCTCTTTGAGTCAACCCCACTTTTCCAAGATAAATTATTATCGCCTACATAAAGGATTAGCTATGGGCAATCCTCTCAGTTTTCTACTTGCTGATACACTATTTGTACGCGCTGATGCATCATTTGTACATGTACCATTTTGAGATCAAATTATTTAAGAAACTACCATTTCGTCTGTGGACTCGCTACGTAGATGGAACTTTGGCGTTTTTGGGAATAAATATAAGTTATCCCATATTTTATATGTTTTAAATTCGATTAATTTAGCCATCAGGTTCACTTTTGAAACGGGATATGACAGTTCCTTCCCGCTCTTGATAATCTAGTAATTCGCAACGAAACTGATTTCAGCACTACTGTTTACCTTAAACGCGTTTCTCTTTGTCTGCCTTCCGATGCTGAAAGTGTCACTCGGCTTAGCAGAAAATGCCTTCTTTATACTAATCTGTATTTTGAGCTGTCAAGGTTTGCTTCTGGAAATCTATGCTTTCTAACGCACTGAAATATTTGGAATCATTTGCTGTTGACAGAGGATATTCTCCCACGATCATTGCAAAGCCTTCAGAAAATTTTCATCTTGTCTTCAAAGAAAACATTCCGATGTTAGTAATAACATTAATAGCCTTATCGTCTTTTCATCTCATCCTTCTATCAGTTACAAAATTGCACAAATTCCCCACAGTTCTATTTTCAAGTCATTTTCTCGTCTGTCAATAAAATCCATGGTTCATTTCTTAACTGACTTTAGAGTCTTGGGGAATTTATAACATTTTGTCAATGGGGTTTGAGATATATTGGTCAAATAAAAGAGCGTTAAAGTTCTCATGAAGGAATACGAATGTTATGCCTGAAAAGAAGAAATAAGCAAATCTTCGATAGCTAATCACAGTTGCAAACTTAATTATATTATTCACTTTGGGTCTACAAAATTATCAAAAAAGCTGCTTCAGATAGTGAATTGCATTTCCTTGAAGCTTTTCAAATTCACGAAACTTTACCTTGTTCAGTTAATGATTTTAATGCCAACCATGTCTTCCTTAATGCTTTTAAAATTCTAATATTAATTTATTTAACTACTGCATTAATTTTTTTTTTCATTTTATTACTATTTCTGCTGATAGATGGGGCTACTTTCTTGTTCGCTTTTTGGCGTATAAATCTGGCTGCGGCCTGGCTACTCCCTTCGTCGCAGAATTTCTTTGCTCCTGATGAAGAAGGACCAGTATCTGTCCGCCTTCGAAATGGATAGAGTCTTTGTTAAAATCTACACCCAACACGAGATTGTTGCTTTTTCTAATTGTATGTTTTTCTATAGTGCGTTTCGTTTCTCTTTTGATCTAAGCAATCTTCATTAATGCAGTCTAAAATGTCATTTATGCATAGCAAAATTGAAAATAAACCGTAGCATTTTCTTTTTCGCTTACTAAAGTTATAAAACTTACTACATTACTAAAGTTATAAACTCTGTGATAAGATTTAATTACTATCTCTATGTCTGGAATTTTCCAAATACGATTAACAATGTTACAACAAAATCGAAACTATTCATTCCCGCATCTATCTCTTCGCATTCTCCCATTAATCTCCTCAGTACCCTGCTTAACGTTAAGAAGCATACACTCCATTTTGTCTTTTTCTAGTTAGACTGAGAAATTCCATACTTAGACGACAGATAATTTGCTGAAGTTTCCCTTTAGGCTGCATTTCAACTCTTATTTGCCTTTACATTTACGTATAATATAGCTTTGTAGCACCAGAGTTCAGCTAAGTTATTAAGTTATTTGCCGATGATAAATTGTAAAACTTATATAGACATCTTAACATAAACGCATCTAATGCATCTAAACGCCTCTACGAATATTAGTTTGCACACATGTTTAAAAAAGATGGAACTGGGTTATATATTGCCCCATTGCCATGATCATTCTGATTTTGATTGCCAAAAAAGATTGATTGGTTTGTTAATTTCTTCGTTAATATCTGGGCTTACAAATATAAGCATCTGGAGAGTAAATGCTTTTTTGTAAAATTAAATTCAATTTTAAACTTGTATACATGCGATTTTTTCTTTGGAAAAGCTGAAAAACTAAATTCTTACTTTTCAATCACTATTCAGAATATTGCTCATCATCCGTTTTCGTTCGCGCAGCTAACCAAGTCTCTTAAATGTGTGTTCTTACACAAAGCATGCGGGAAATTATTAAGTTTTCTGCCGCATATGAATTACTACTTTCCATAAAAACTGAAAACTGACACCATAGATAGCTATACAAAACGTGTGCTTTATATAATTTGGTAATCATTGATAAAACATTCATATATCTACCAAATTCTACCATTCAAATTAACATTAAATAAATAGATTGTTATCCAGAAATACATTTTTCCCATTAGAAATTTTTTTTATTATTAAAAAAAATAACTAAATTCATGTTGCCTGGGAACTCAAAAAAAATGTTTTAGCATATTTTAGAGATCGTAACGGATTAGAGAATTCTCGCCTATTAGCCGAAATGGGCAATTTGCCTAGAAGGGCTATTAATTTCGTTTTGTCATGAATTTGCGTTGGTTCACTATAAGCGGCGTTTCACTTTTCAAATTGTTGCCCTCTATTATATTTAAAGGAATTAAGTAATGACTAATCTGCATGAATGTATGTATGTGTCTGGCACTGTGAAAAAACAACGGTACCTAGAGACATGAAATTTTGAGTAACGCAGTCCTCCTCTCGAAGATGAGCATCTGGAAACCCAAATTTGGAATTTGTTTTATTATCGATTTCATAGTTTGTAAACTTTTAACGAATTTTTGATTAAAAAGTTCAATGATTTCAAAGGAAGCAATAGCAACTCTGTACGAAAAGAAACATTTTTATCTCCTGCGATAGAGACTGTGTATCGGAAATTCTAAAGATATGCTGTTTTTAAATTACTTTATGATATCTCTGTTGAACTGAATTTTATGGTTTAAATGGGAAGAACATGATATTTAACAAATAAAGGTAGCACACAAAACTCTAAAAAAACGTCCCTGTGGGCGTAAAAAAAATCTGAAAGCTTTCATATTTTTTTATATATTTATTTCTTATTAACTTTTAAACATTCGGAAAAGTCAAGTTGATACTGCATTTTTTTTGTTAGATTTAATTTCTCGAATCCCTATCAACTGTCTTTTATCTGATTATACATTTGAGGATTTTTGTAGAATATGGATCTTAAAGGTAACTTCATAATCATAGCATACATATTTTTCCTTTTAAATTTTCATGTTTACTCGGAATCCTTGTAAAATTGTTGCCTTTTGTGGAAACAATGTTTAGTTAAGTAGTTTTAAATGTCTGTGACAGTTTTCTTTCTCTTAAACTTTTACAGGGTGATTAACACATGTCATGACACATTGTCATCAATACAGACTTAATGAACGATTTAACTGTTAAGACTTAAATTTGCAGAAATTCAGATTAATATCCATGATATTCTACAAACAAATTTTTGAAGCGGTTACAAAAATCAGTATTTTTAAGGTGTACGCATAGCTTAGAATAATCAGAAATAAAACTTCCACAGTCTAAATTGATGATATTTTAATTATCGATTGATACTACTGGCATTACTGCAACATCAGCAAATGACCAAATACGTAGTTTCCTTTTTATTAAATAATAATGTTTT
Organism: Stegodyphus mimosarum; assembly: GCA_000611955.2. Lineage (NCBI taxonomy): Eukaryota > Metazoa > Arthropoda > Arachnida > Araneae > Eresidae > Stegodyphus > Stegodyphus mimosarum. The sequence goes on along the minus strand of KK120909.1, from coordinate 1,889 downwards.
CATTTATTACTTGACTATGCGTCTCTGAAGTGAAAACGTTTTTCGGTATTTACAATCAATGCTTTAGAGATACGACATGTTGAGCTGCTTTAAGGCCTGCTTCCATATGAAGTGACAACTATAACCCCTATTCCTGTCTACTTTCAAAGATTTCATAATGAAAAAAAGAGATAATGTGTGTCACAACTGACAGTTAGCTTCAGGGTCCTCTTCGTGTGACGACAACTTTTATCGTAACCTTCTAAATAGACTCCAGTGTTCCTCTTTAAAAGTAAGATAAATTTATGATAAGCATTCCATTGAAATCTCTGAGGAGGAAAGAACCTTAAGCTAGCCAAGCTTGCCTCTTTAAATTGTTGTGGTTGCTAAACGTCAAATGTGAGTATACTTTAACACACTTCTTTCTCTTATTAATAAAGATTTGACGCAGCCGCGATCAATTTCTGTTAGCCCGGATGAAAAATCTGTGAACCATTTATTTCTGCGAGCGAAGAGACTAAGTGCAAGGATAGAAGCTATTTAGTTAAGTTTCCAGAAACTTCAGACGATATTTCATGTTGAAGAATGGTATTTCAAGACATCGAGTTCGAAACTAAATTGAATGTTACAGAAATAAATATATATCGAGTTTCATAAAATTAAATTCAACGTCTCCATTACTCATAATGTAAAACGGGAACTTAATTTTGGTCTGCATGAAAGCTGAAAATCGAGAAGAAAATAAAATCTTTTCTATGACTTTCAAAATGATGAATTTATCAAAATCTCAGAGAAAAACTTTCAATCAGTGCATATCCGTGTCCAAAATTCTCCATTTGTTTAAGGTGAAGCACCTCAAATGAAATAAAAGAGTTTCTAAAAGCAGTATTTATATTAAGACTTAATTAATTTTTTACAGAAAATTATATTTTCTGTAAAAATATCTCTACGTTTAAAAGAAACTTCGACTTTGCTTCTCATTTTTAAATAACAAAAACTTCTGTTTCGTTAAAAATAATTGGCTTATTTAGATTAAATGAGACTTAAGTCGCTTAATTTACTAAAAACAAGACTTAACTCGTGAAGTACTAAACGACTATTATTGACTAGTAAAACTAAACGATTCTCTATCAGGCAATACAGAATTTTTGCAATTTTTTTTAGATCCTGAAAATAAGGAAACTGTGTCTAATCGCCCTAGAAATTGTCAGAATTTAATTCAAAATCTACCTCAAGCTAAGACCTTTTTTTCCCTAATTTTGAGAGAAAATACTTAAAAAATTATTCCAAAAAGGGCAACAATCATGAATATGCGTACGCGTCCTCTTCATGCCCATATACCGATTAATGTACAGCAGCAAATTGCGCAAAAATACTTGGAATGATTTTGTTTTTTAAAATAAAAAACTTTGTGATACTTACATAGAAGCGTATAATAGAGCATAATGTAATATATAGATTATGGAATATAAATAATCTTTTATTAATTTATTAATGCTGAAAATATTCAACAGTTATTAATTGAATATATTACAAATTAAAATTAAGCAAAAATTTAAAGTTTCAATAAGCTTACTTGTTGCTTTTTAAGGGCTCATCTTGTTAAGTAATTACAAGTTGATTAAATTTGAAATATCAAGTAAAGATCTGATGCATTCCTGAGTGACTGCATTCAGAGAACTGGCCACGTGCTTCACTGCATGAAATAAAATGTTTTTTCTTCTATTAAGATTTTGAGTCACTACGTTTGTCTATCAATGACATGCTGGTTAAATTTAAATATAAATCAAACATCTTGTAGTCATTAGGATTGCTGAAGTAGAAAACACAAGAAATGAACTATGGCGTCGCCGGGACTCGAACCTGGACCTCTCGAATACGCGCCGAGTTTGCTACCGTTACACCACGAA